>JAJONR010003308.1:0-85736 GCA_029582245.1 Solanum etuberosum | reverse complement strand
TTTTTTTATATATATATATATATATATATATATATATATATATATATATATATCAATTGCATATATACAAAAAGGTTGTCAACTGTATATATACAAATAGTTGCCTAGCATTTATCATTTGTATATCTTATACGATTGAATCTGTTAATAATTTTCTAGCATTTATTATTTGTATATATTATACGATTGAATTTGTTAATGATATTTATATACATTTTAATTTGTATATCAAATGATATATGTATTTGTCGTTTTTAGAAATAATATATAATTACTTATTTGTATATATACCAATAGTTCTCATGCATTTATCGTATGTATATCTTATACGATTGTATATGCTCATGATAATTATATACATTTTGATTTGTATATTTCAGAATTCATGATTTGAATTATTTTTTTTGTTTCAAATGAATAATTAGAAATGAAGAACTAAATCGAATTATTAGTTTTAAATCGAAAAATATTTGTTGTTGTATTATGGATGAAGAAATCAAACCAAATTTTAATTGTTAAAATCCAGTAAAAATTAAAAAAAAATCTGAATTTTAAGGGAGAATTTTATAGCTTGAAGAGTCCATTTTGGTAAGAAATTGTAAGAAAATACACTTAGCATGAATCGTGAGATATTTTCTTTTTTAAAACTAATTTTATTGCATCAATTAAGAAATTAATTAACAGTTATATTTTGTTACCGTATTTAGCGCTTATGTATTTATTTAATTATTAATTTTTTTTGTATAAATTGAAAATTAAAAAAAAACGAGATATACAAATCTAATGCTCCATAGCAAATTAAACTATAACCATAAAGCGTAATTAGATAAACTATAGCTATATAACATTATTTGCTTAAATCTGTTTGCCATACATGAAATTTACCCTATAAAACTTAAAAACATTTTGTTTCCCAAGAGTTTCGAATAATAGTACATACTTTTTGCCTGCCACTCCTTTTTTTCATCTTTTTTTTTTTTTTTGGGTACAACTTTCATTTGTTCTTTTGGTTGTGTATATATAATGCATTGAATTATTGCTTACTCCACCTTCTTTTTATCACTTCAACTGCAATCGTTTTTTTACTTTTTCTGGTACAGACAATATATGGAGTATTTAATTGCTTCACTCATGTTCTTGCCCTTAAGTGGTTTCCTTTTTATTTATAACTTTAATAAAATACTTAATAGCCTTTAATTTTAACGTTTAGTTATTGCGACGAATTATAGTAGGGAATCCTTTTGAAAAAAAGCCATATTTTGAGACTAAGATCTTCATTTAATCAAAGAAAATAATAAACGTGAGTGATTTTAAATGAGTATTTCTGTTCTGTTTTATGAGACATACTTTTTTTTTTAGTTCATCTTAAAAAAAATGTTATATTTTCATAATTTTAAAAAAAAAAATTATTCTTAATGAAATGATTCATAGTCACACAGATGATCATAGAGTATTATAGAAAACAAATTTTAGATCCCTAAGAAAGAGTTAAATTTACATAGCTTTATGCTTTTTGTCCATTATGCAAACATAAGTTGTAAGACATTATTTTTAGGATATATGGTCCATTATTAAACACTGGTCGAATTCTCCTTTTTTACATTTTTAAAAATTGTTTATTATCAAGCATTATCTTGACTGTTTTTTTAAGCGTTATCTTGACTCCACCTATATGATTAGTTAGTGGTAAAAGAAATTGAGAAGATATGTATGTCAAATATATTTTTATTATTGGCTTGGTGTAATCAGGTGAATGATTTTTTTTTATTATAAAAAAAACAGTCAACGTGCACTTGTTTACTTTATGAATCATCAAACATTAGAATCCCCCCTTGGCGAAGCACTAAGCAGGCATCATGCACCTTATCCGACATCTCGTCCAGATTAACATATCCGCTCATTAGTAAGAAGAGAATTATTCCGCACCCTACGAATGCATATTTTAATATTAGATTTAAATATTAAATAATTATTTATTATTTTAATATATAACACCTTTTTTTAATTTAAATAAAATATTAAAGTAATCTACTATATTAATAAATATTTAAAAAAATTATATGATAGTTGGGGATGAAAAAAATGATGGCTAGCAATGGTGGTTGTGCTTATTGATTGGAGATTATGTTATGTGGTGATGGTGACTGACCGCTATTTGGTGGTGAAAACTAATACAATTGACATGGATGATATATAATATATCTAACAGTAGCGATGAATGACGGTGATAATTGATAATTGATTATTCATGACATAATAATGTTCCATTGTAATGGATCTGCGGCAAACAGCCCATTACTAGATCCCAATGCTCACGTCTAGAGTTGATGGATTCATGATCAGAAACTATCATTTGGTCCAAATCTTTGTTTCTCCATAAATAAAAAAAAATATTAATCAGATTAAAGCGTCGAAACATTAATTATTCTAGAGGCATTAACACGTTATAGTGACTAAACTTGTACGTATATGTGTAACCTTGTATTTTTTTTAAATATATGGTGCGTGAATATGCTATAGTACTTGATAATTATCCATATTTACTGTCATGAATTTTAGGATTTGATTGACAAGATAATTGCAGCTACAATTCACACTTTGTTCCTAATTGCGGCTGCTTCAATTGATCTGTTTTTATCTTAAGACTTTCTGTACCTGACTTCGATTTTTCTTTCTCCTTTCCCAAAAGAACACCGTAGAATACTACAACTGTTAAGAACGATCTTACAACTCTGAAATTCACAAAATATAAATTAATGAAGGCAATTTAATAGAAAGTTAAAGCGATAATAGTAAGGAATAGTGAAATTAAGACTTCCGTTCCGATATATAATTTTTCACGAAGCAAAGCCCAACTAAGAAGAGCGGTGATGATTAGCATCAAAGGGTAGAAAACGGAAACGTACAAAGGACCTTTTCTTTGTATATATACACCATCAAGTTTAGACAATATCCTAATGCCGTGCGTGCATACAATTCCCTGAAATTAATTCACTCTTCAATTTTAATTAAATAAAGAATAATATATACTAATACTAATATTTAAGGAAAACGATTTTGTAGTTGACCGGTGAAAATAGAAAAATCAAGTTTCATAAAGTAATTGTTACATTGTAAAGGACGGCAATAGTTCTCATACGGTCAAGAGACCAAGCAGCTCTGTCATGAACGACACAAACCCCAATTATCACACATTGAAAACTTGCCATTAAACACATCAACATTAATTGTACTTGTATATGGAGCTCCATACTTTTCACTCACTCTTGCCTATGAAAAAAACAATAAACATTTATAAGACAACTTTTATGGAAGCAAAGTATTCTTTTTAAGTAAGAAAATATGAAAGAGAATTAATTACTTGGAAAATAATCCACAATGAATACGAAATAGTGCTAACAATTAGTAGTAAAGGTCCCAATATTAAGTTGTCATTGCCACTAGAATTGTTTTTCTCTGTATTTTCTGAAAATTTCCAATGGATTCCAGATTGACCAATTACAATAGGTCCATGGTACAAGGACAATAATGTGGCACCACCCACACATATTATTGTACCCCATACTTTGGCTTGCCCTGCCTTACTTCTAAATCCCACTTTCTCCAACCTGCCAAATTATAATAAGGTTTCTTGGATTAATATGTTTGATACATATACTATACTCATATTGAAACAAACTAGATTCCGACACGAGCACTGTTATACATATTTATTGTTGAATACAAGTTACAACTAAAATACGATACAACAAAGTAATAATACATTACCTAAAGAGAGATAAACATAGAAGAAGATAATTAGAATGGGATGAGATACTACAATAGAGAAAGAGAATGAGAGATAACTGACGGCCAAAGTTTCGACATAATTTGATAACAATTTGCATCATTGAATTGCAAATAAAACTTTCCAACATTTTATTTGGCACAATAATATCAACTGAATCAGTCTTATTTACCATGTCTAGCTCGTTTGGTGTGAGAGATAAGAATAAATAGTCTTGGATAAAAAAAATGGTGTCTTGTTTGGTTGCCATGTTTGGGATCAGAGGCGGACCTACTCTATAGGGTTGGGGTGCACGTGCACCCGTTAATTTAAAAAAAAAATATATGTATAGGTGTATATCTATCTTGAGAAACTGACATAAACTAGGATATAATTAACAGTGCACCCATGAAAAGTATAGGTTTGTCATTATGCTGCTGGTATAAGCTAGAGAAATCACCCACGAGACCTGGGTTCGAATCTAGCGCACCCAAAGTCTTCAAATCCTGGGTTCGAGATAACTTATCCCACCATTTATACCATAGTGATGAGATAAGTTATCCAATATACATGGTGGGATAAGTTATCTCAGAATAATTATTTCCAACCAAACGATCCCATAGTAGAGAGTTATCTTGGTTCACAACACATATTGATTTGAGGAAATAATTACGAATATTATTACCCAAAAGGGACAGCTAAGAGAAAAGTGGCAGCTGGAATTAAGTTTGATAACGCACAAGCGATAGTTGGAGTGGAATATTTTAAACCAATGAAGTATGCAATTTGACTCACCGTTAACCTGCACATATATTGGGAAAATGTGATATTCAAAGTTATAAATACATAATTTCTCTAGCGATTAATTATCGTAGTTTTCAAGTTTGATAGGATATGATGAAATATCGCATGAGATAAAATTTATATTGCGTTTACTAATGATGAGAAGATACATTACCTCTCGAAGAAGTAAGTAAAGGGAGCAAGGGAAATAGTGCCAATTATTTGGCGATAAGCAATGTGGACGAAAGGGTTCATGCCTCCATCCATAGCTATTTTTCCTACTATATTCATCCCTGCATACCCAATCTGCACCATCACCATTATCAATAAAGGCAATATATCGTCACCCATTTTTTTTTAATGAAAATGTGATGGAGTATATATAATTAGACCATTTTATAGATGTAAAACAGGGCGAGTTACAAAAGTACAGAATATTCACGTATACATGACTAGCTACAAGTTAGAGCATTGTGCATGATCTCTTTTTCGATACGGCTTAACGAATATTATTATTAATAATTTTTGGATTTTCAATACCTGCAGGATTATATAAAGTGACAACAAACAAACATAAGAAACTAACCAGCAAGAGGAACAAAAAAGAATCAACCTTTTGTTTACATTAGCTAAGAAAAAAAAAAGATTCGGCTGATGGGCCCAATACAAATATACAATGGGCTGGAGACTCCTGTTTGTTGAGATTCTCAGGCCCAAGCCATGAAGAGAAAGTTAGCACAAAGGAAGTTGGAATGTACAAATTCAATATAACTTAATTCCATAATTTGTTTTCTTTAATTGATAATGCACTTTCATTTAGCTTCTCTTTAAATTGTTGCTCATAATTCGTAAATTTGGATAGTACATTATGACGTGAACATAGACTAGACCCTTCAGGTGACAAATCGAGTCAAGTATAAAAATCTCCTAAAACATTCTACATTTTTATAAAGAGTGTATAACATCACCACACACAAACGGAAACGGTGGATGGAAAACGAGTCCAACTTGCCATGCCGACTGCTGTGTGTGGGTGTGGCCACACAACGCCAAACATAAAAACTACTAAAGTTGATGGAGTAAAGAAGAAAAGGCAAAGATACTTTCTTTTTTTAAAAAGTTAATACAAAGCGATCGAAAATGGTGAGATTCCAAATTTAAATTTTAATACATTCTTTTTTATTTATAGGAGTATCTGTCTAAGTCTTAGTCCATAAATAAAATTACTATCTACGTACTTAGCCTGAATTTCATAACTATTGAAAACTTACTTCTTTTGGGATAATCTTTGACTAGGTATGAAGTGAAGTTTATAGTTTTCTTATTTGAAGTTTTTATACAAGTTAGAATAAGTATTTTAAATTAATTTATTATATTTTATCAACTAATAAAAAAGTTGGGGGAAGAACAAAATGGGGACTACGATGTCAGTGGAACCCACACATTGTTCTGAATGGCCCCTATTATTTTCAGGAACTGCCAACGTTCAATTACTAAAAAGAAGCTGAAGGAGAAGTGACTACACTTCCACTAAGTAAAGGTTATGAGAGCAAAATAACATGGCTTGCATCTCATTTTTGCCACACATTTTACAAGCTTCAGCTTACATTATACTTTTTATTTCTTTCATTCTCTCCTCTTTTTCAAACCCAGTTCAATCTCAGTGTAAAATTCGACCAGTCATTTTCAATTTTGGTGATTCTAATTCGGATACGGGTGGACTCGTTGCCGGACTCGGGTACCCCATTAACCTTCCAAATGGTCGAACTTTTTTCCGCCGTTCAACTGGCCGTCTCTCTGATGGCCGCCTTATTCTCGATTTTCTATGTAAGTCTTTTTTTTTTTCATTTTATGTAAAAAAAATTAATTAATTAATTAATTGTACATTGAGAAGTATAACATTAATGTGTATATTTGAGGTTGGATTCACTGCATGTATTGATTGGTAGGTAGAGAGTCATATCTGTGAAAGATTGTGAATTGTGATGAATATTTGATTGGGTCCTACATGGATTTTTTTTTTATGTTTCTAAGCATTTTGGATTTCATAAGTGAATGCAGCTTTGACTGTTCCTGCAATCAAATTGAGGTAATTAATAGCTTTACTTTCCAAAATTTATGATCCTTGACAGTGAAAATTTTGACTGGGTAAACTATGATCTCTATCGTACATAATATACACTATTCACTTGTTAATATTTAGAGAAGAGCTGAAGTAGACGGTCTAGCCTAGTGCAAGCATTAGTGACTGTTTTCACAGCTCGAACGTGTGACCAATAGTTCAATTGTTGCTCCAAGCTCCCCTTCACTTTGTTCGACAAGCTAATTTGAAAATGTACTATGCATCATTTCATTTATCTGGACTCTGTTTTACAATGTGATACTCTTGTAAATATCAAAATACTTAAAATTGATAACTCATTGATGGTTGAAAATGTCAATGTCCAGAATGAACTAATGATCTTCAGACAATGGTTTACTTAGACTTTCATGTATTTGGAAATACTAGGCAATTGAGTCATTTAAGGAAAGACTGTAACACTACAGTGGAGCTTAGGAGTTTGAAGTAATGCTTAATGGAACGTTCAAGTGAAAGGTGATTAGGACCTCAATTGTCATGAATCTTATGTAATGTGCAAAACCATTACGATTATTATGTCTCCTACTGTATTGAGACAGAACATATAGCAGGTATCTTCATTGTGCATAAAATAATTATGGTTGGAGCTTTTGGTTCACACATTCTTATCGCGTGCCTTGAGAATATAGAATATCTTTCCAAATAAAAATGAAGACAAGATTGAAGATTGTAATAGGAATTGAGCTGACGAATATTTCCAATGGTCTTATGTCATTATTATTATTATTCATAGAACTTTCAAAGATTTTGTATGCCTTGCATAATTCTGGGATCGGTGTGGCCCTTCAGCAGCAATACATCCCTTCCTACTATACTGAATCGATCATTTTAGTTGGGGATCAACCAAGTGCTTGGTCATCTTTTTAGTTATTATTTTGCAGAAGTGGCATGTGATGTGGACTTCTTTCTGCAATCACGGTGTAGGTTATTGTATATATACATGCTATTTTGTTATGTAAACATGATTTTAATCTTTCCAAGTATCACGAGATACCAATGTATATGAGCTGAGATTGCAGTATTGTCAGCGCAGGTCAAAGTGTTAATACAAGGTTCCTGAGCCCATACCTAGACTCTGTTGGATCTAGTTTTTTGAATGGAGCAAATTTTGCTATAGCAGGATCTCGGTTACTACCTAAGTATGAACCGTTCGCATTAAATATTCAAGTCTTGCAGTTCCTTCATTTCAAGGGTCGCTCAATTGAACTTGTTAGTGCTGGTAATTCTTACACTTCCCTTTGATTCTCTGTCCGACACTCTACTGATAAAATATACAAATAAAAACAAAAGAAACGTGTGCTCAGAAATGTGAATATGATTTGGCTTGTCTCATGTTGTTGCATTCAGGGTCTGGAAATTTAGTTGGTGATGAAGGATTTCGCAATGCTCTTTTCATGATAGATATTGGACAGAATGACCTAGCCGATTCATTTGCTAAGAACCTGTCTTACACAGAAGTAGTCAAGATGATCCCCTCCTTTGTTACAGAGATCAGGAATGCAATTCAGGTAATTTCTTTAATCACTAATTGCTCACTTTTCCTTGCTTCCCCACCGAAAAGAAGAAAGTACATTAGGTACAAGAATATCAATAGCTTAATATGTAAAAAAGCACGGGAAGGATAAAGTTAGTTAAGAAAGGTTGCATCACAAGGTTTTTTTTAAACATCATCACAAGGTTAAAGATTTGCTGAAAGTTAGCTACTTAATTTTAGGTAGTTCTAGAGTTTGTCCATTCCATTAAACTTTCCAAATGTAGGTCATATATTCTCAAGGAGGGAGGAAATTTTGGGTCCACAACACTGGGCCACTAGGATGCCTGCCTCAAAAACTTACTCTGGTTCAGAAAGTTTCCTCTGATCTCGATCCACATGGCTGTCTGGCAAATTACAACTCTGCTGCCAAACTGTTTAATGAAGGGCTGCGACATTTGTTGCAAGAGTTGAGATCTGAAATGAAGGGTGCGACTATTGTGTATGTAGACATATATGCTATCAAATATGATCTTATAGCCAACTCCAGCAGCTACGGTAAGCATACAATCTTCTCATTTGGTTAATCAGCTAAATTTCCTACTTCTTAGGTTGTCGATAATCAGAATGAATCTATTAAAGTTGGTACAAAACGCTGATATTATTAGTGAAAAAATGGCAGGAGATAGCATTCCCTGCTCTTGTAGTTTAAATTAAAAAACAAGAAAATGAAGAATTTGACGTCTCGTGACTGAAATCTAAAGGTCTAAGAACTTCACGTTGGAAGTATGATGGTAAGCAGATATAGAATATTCACATGTCTTATACAGTAGTGACATTTACTAAGATATCCACTTCTGTGGAAACTTCCAAAAGTAATATGTTTCCTTCTTTTCATACCATCATGTAGAGAGATTCAACATAGTACATACGAGCTACAGACTGTTTGAAAATAGTTGGTGCATACTAAAAACTACTGTTCAAATATGATGATTCTACATTTGCAGGCTTCTCAAATCCGTTAATGGCTTGCTGTGGCTATGGAGGTCCTCCATACAACTACCGTAAAGGAGTGACATGCGGTCAGCATGATTATCAGGTTTGCAGTGAAGGGTCTGAGTTCATAAGTTGGGATGGAGTTCATTATACCGAGGCAGCTAACGGAGTTATAGCCTCTAAGATACTGTCAATGGACTACTCCACTCCACGAATTGGCTTCGATTTCTTTTGCCATTGATGGTCATTTGCTAGAATAAAGTGCAAGCATGACTTAATATATGTTGCTTCAGAGTATTATGAAAAATATTTAATTTGGAAAAATAGAAAAATTGATACATTACTGGTTATTAGAAAGAGGCCAAGGTGAACCTTTTGCTCTTAAGTTTTGAAGTCAGGATTCTCTAACACTGTTTATTTCAGTCCACTTTTTCCTGTTATTTTAGGCATGTCTTAATTTATGTTGTAGGTGCGTCTTATGATAATAAAGCCATTAAGTCTTTGTTATATAATTTTTCTTGCATATGTCATCCATGAAAACTACATGCATCTAACACGGAAACAGTGAAGAGAACTTCTTAGTGTCGACATTTATATTAACTAGAAGAATGGTTGTTCTCAACCCGCACTTCAAAGTCCTCCCTAGATTACCCAATTTTTAAGGCAGGGTTGAGAACAACCTTATGATCTATTTGAAACAACATTTCTATTTCTATATCTCACAAGATAACCTAGATTTTACTTGTGAGATCGGATATGTTGTTGGTTGAAAACAACGAATTTAATATCAATAGTTGTGTATTTGATCCCTATTCTTATATATGCAACTAAAGCATTTATGTTTATCCATAATTATGTCAAATCATGTGGCTTTTTACAAATTATGTACTCTTTTGGCTTTAAGCATGCTTTCTTCCTGGCAACCGAGTTGGTCTCAAAGAACCCAAGTGCATCTTGAAAAAATGATCCATTTTTTTTTAAAAAAAAAAAAAAAAAACTAAAGATGGTTGATTTTATTTTAAAAAAAAATGCAAAGTTTCAAGTATTATGCGCAGGAAAAGAATCTTAACTCCTTTCTCATTTTGTATTGACATAAAATATTTGGGGAATCAAAAGTTATTTATTTAACATTCTAACAATGATCTTTTTAACATCCTCTTTAATCATACAAAAAATATCTTGTATAGCCTACATTTCATTTACGTAAAAATCAAGTAAAATTGTGGGGTTTCTAAGTGTATTAGCCACATGTCTATCTTAGACTATAGTTGCTATAATAACCAAAATATTTGTAGGGTTCAGAAAAACATAGACCCAAAGTCAAAATTCATCCAACTTTTACGGATGAGTCCATTGAATTATCAAGCCAACAAAAAATGAGTCAAATGTACACACATAACATTGCATTGCGTGCTGCAGCAGAAATCTAAATATGAGACCCCAAATTATTGTTCTTATGTCTTTAATCAGCCAATCATTTGAATGATATTAGAAATAAGAGAAAAGCTCAAAAAAAGAAGGTGCACTAACCATTGATAACTAAAAAATTAACATTTTCTAGAATTATCATAAGTTCATTACTACATTAATAAGTACTCATATTCGAGTTTTGGGAATGAAAATCTCCTACCCGACAGAAATTTAAATTGATCGAATCAGTAAATTTCAGATATCATATAATCAAACTAAAAAAAAAAAAAAAAAAAAAGCTACTCCTCTTACAATGAAAGATTGAGGTCCAAGTCCAACATATTACATTTTTTTTCTTCATCATTAGAATCTTCTTTTGTTCCTAACTTTTCCCCTCTTTCAACTTCTTCTACTTCTTTGTGTTGTTTGTTGGAGTTAGAATTGGAAGGACCTGCAATTGCAGAAGCATCAATTTCCATGAAATCTCGTGATTGAATCGATGGATTCCAAATTCCAACAGCAGAATTGTTATGAGCTGAATCTCTGTTATTATTATTTTCTTCCAAAATTTTCGATCTCTCATTTCTTGCTAACAAACGGTCACGTATATCTTTAGTGCTTCTTATAAGAGCAAAAAACTTGTCAATTTTCTCATCTTCATCTTCATCTTCATCTTCCTCTTCTTCCTTTTCTAATCTCTCATTCTCCAAATTCTTCCTCTTCCTTCTCTCTCTATCCATAATCCCTTAGATGTGAAATAATTAGAGATGGGGGCAATGCAACAAAATATGAATGATAAGGTTGTGTCTTATTAATAAAAGAAACTACTCGATCCCCAACTGCCCACTCTTCCCCTGCCCTTCTTAATTCCGAAGCCAGAAATTTGGTTAAGGATGTAATTTCTTTTGCTTTAAAAAAAATAAAATTGAGCAAAATTAAACAAGTATATATTTTATTTGTCTCGTTTTACTTGTCAAATTTTGACTTGGTATACCAAAATAATGATTGGTGTAAGAGTTTACCATTTTATTCTTATTAATTGATAGAGTGTTAAACATAATTACTCACTATATTTTTCAAAGACATTAACTCAATGTTAATAAATTAAAGGTATAATAGAAAGAAAAAATTGTTCTTTCTTGATTTATTAAAAATGATAAGTAAAAAGGAAAATCAAATTAGGAAATATTTGATAAGTAATAGAGACGGAGGGAGTATTAATAATAGCTACTTTTGTCCCATATTAGATGTACACTTTCTATTTACACGATAATTAAGAAATCATTGATAGATTGATCAAGTTTACTATTTTGCCCCTTGTTCATATTAATTAGCCTCTTGAAAAAAATAATTATTGAGTCTTCAAAGCTTGTTTAAATTTTCGAAGGTCATATTAATTGTAGGAGTAAAATGAGAAAAAAAATTAATCAATTCTATTTTAATTTAGTAAATAGTCAAGTAATATGAGACAAATATTTTAAGTAAGATTTCTATCTAATATGGACAGAGGGAGTAATATTTAATCTTCGTTTCCAGCAATGATTGTGCATTAGATCATCCTTCTGATTTAATTTTTCATTATATTGACATGAGGAAAAAAAATGTAATTTATAATATTTTTTAAAATAATTTTTAATATCTAAATTTTAATATCAAAACATTAAGCAGGCCATTGGCTATAGAAATCAACTATTTTTTCGAAATTTTTGAATATTAAGTTATACTTCTACTTGAAGATGGAAGTGGTGTTCGGTTATATTTTCGCAAATGTGAGAAGAAAGAATTTTGTTTGGAATTTAAAATTCAACTTCAACTTGAATTTAGATAAAATATTGATTTTCAAGTAAAGTAAATAATTATTTCAATAAAGAGTGGATAATTTTTATGGTCAAACAAATTCTTAATTGATTAAATTCAATTTAGCTTTAAAATTTAATCAAATTATCTATACTAATAAATTAAAACATGAAGAATATTTTGCACTTGTTACAATTTAGACATTAAATCATGAAATAACACAATTATCCGCTTCACCCTAATAATACTTAAAAATTCACCCTTTAAATTACACTATTATCAAATCTAAAAATATGTGTATCATGTGAATTTATCGAAGCAATTTTTTTTACCAGCCATCATTAGTCTCCTCCATCATAGGCACAGTATTCTGCACTGCCTTTTGTAGGTACTAATCGAATAACTTTTTCATTTTTTTATTTGTATCATATATGGTGGTCTTCGAAAGGGGAGTTCTATAGCTCATTGTAGATGCATGTTCTTCTCTTTCTTCGAAAAATTACGTGAAATGATAAATATTTAAAGTATATAATGTAATATGGTTATAGTTTTAATTTTTTTTTTTAATTTATGATTATAATTTTATGAAATTTTGCTATTCAATTTCCTGATTTCTTAAATTCAGAATTTGTATAATTCAGTCGCTGATCGTATAAATTTAGAATTTCAACATGCTTACTATAATTATTTGTTTATGATTTATGAAAAATTTATAATGAATTACCATGTTTATATATTGCCAAACGAAATATACAAACGGAGTTCTGAAAATTTTCTAAATATATAAATACAGAATTTGTGTATACTTATTATATTCACAAGCGAAATATACAAACCACAGCCTCCGTAACAAATAAAATTATATCTATAAAGTGCAATTACTGAAACTATAGTTATAGAGCCTTATTGTATTTACTCCCTCAGTCCCTAATTACTTGTCCACTTTTAAATTGACACACCTATTAAGAAAATAATGATTGACATAGTGAGTTTACCATTTTACCCTATTAATTATGAAGTGAATCAATTAAAAGCTTAAGATTTTCAAGAAGTTATATCTTTTTCAAAGTAATTAATTGAGGATATAATAAGTAAAATTTTTTTGTCTTTTCTTGATTTGTCAAAATAGACAAATAATTAAAGATAACTAAAAAAAAAATAGACAAATAATTAGGGACAAGGGGAACATTATCTTTCTGAAAATTTCTCTTCTTTTAATCATATGACGTCATAGGAGCCCATTCCTTCCAAAAAAAAAAAAAAAAAACAGAATGGAGAAAAGAGAAATACTATAAAATGAAGCATAAAATTATATGTTCAAAAAATAAGAGAAATATTTTACAAGTTAGTTAAAAAATACTACTTACTTACTAGTGAGATTACATTTAGCGGTGAAAATTTAACATTTTCTTAATATAATAATTATAGGCCTCTCCCCAGGGATAACAAAGAGAGCAAAAATTAGACAAATGATTTACTGTGAAGATTATTGGTGCGAACGACTTTTTGTAGATAATGGCCATTCCCTATTTAAATCTGACTTTTTGGGATTCATAGTCTGAAAGCAATGCACATATTAAAGCTAAGAAAACATATACTACTTCCGTCTCATATTAATTGTTAAAATTAATAAAAAAATTGTCCCAATTTATTTGTTATTTTATAATACTATTAAAATAAAATGAATTATTCTTATTTCATTTTATCCTTAATATTAAATGTTAGAAATAACATTATCTTAATCTTATTCTTAAATAAAGTGCAATATTTTGGTAAGAATGTGGGATCGAAGGAGAGTATACTATTCTCGGGTCCTTCCATTTATTTTTACTCGTCCAATATTTTAAGATAAATTTTTATTTTTATTTGTCAATTTTTACATATAAAGAAATAATATTTTTTTTCCATATTTTATCCATAACATTAATTACTTATTTTTCAAGATCTAATAAATACTAAATATTGTGTAATAAAATAATCATATCAAATATTATTTTAAATAGACATGTCAAATACAAATGTTACCTGTTAATTTCTTTAACGTAGATGTCCACAATGACCTTTTGATTGTACTAGTTACTGATTTAGCTCACATCCTGACAACCATAATTAGATATGTAATTTGCAATGTGATTTTGAGAGAAAAAATAATAATAATAATAATGTAGAGGAGTGCATCATTCTCTACGACAGCCATTATGTCAATGACCGACCAGAATATATGCTACGCCCATACCGTGACATGTGATATCTCACATTTTTGCAGGCAATTCTAATCTTTTTTTTTTCTTTTTTCTTGACCCTCCTTTACTTCTGTTGAATAATACAGTAAAAATATCAATTCTGTTGAAAATCATCTTCAAAGAAAATAGAAATATATCAATACAACTTTCTGTATATTCACAAAACTAGTTCAACTTTCTTTCTTACATTAAGCATGATTCTCTTTTTTCTTTTTCGATTCTGTGTTTTACCCTAAGCCTTTCTTTCATGTATCAGTAGGGCCTGATCGGTCACTTTTTTGAGCCGGGATCAAGAAGTGTGTGCTATTGGGTGAAGCGGACATAACTCAAAATGTGTTAAAAGCACTTTCCTGAAGCAATTTGTTCGACACTAGTCAAAGTATGTATTGAGTAATAAATCATGTTATGTAATAACAAGGGTGTGTTAGGCACGAATGGAAATATTTTTCAATGAAAGTTATTTCTTAAAAAATGTTTTGTTGAAAAATAAGTAAGTTATTTGTTTTTTAATGTCCCAAGAGTATTTTTATGTGAACAGGGTAAGGAGTGGGAGTTTGGGGGCGACAAGGTGGAGATTGAAGATGTTCGATGGGTGGGAAAGAGACAATAAAACTTGAATTGTCACTTATTTAAATTATTTTACTTTATTTCATAAGAAAAAAACATTTTTCTCATTTTTAAAGAGCTTGTTTTTCAAAATATTTTGACCAACCAAATGTTAGAAAATTGAAAAAAATAATTTGAAAAATGTTTTCCTCCGTACCAAACAATCTCTAAAAGTGATGATTCCAGTTTAACACAAATATGGCCACGTTTATGCGATTCCGAGTCAAAAGTTTAATACTAATTACTGACAAATAGAGAATCAAAGAACTCAAAAGCAAATCTAAAGCAGATTTAGGAAAAAAATTGATGGCATGTGACTGGATTTTGCTTTTGCTTTAAGATATACTCCAAGCAGTAGAGTTTTATTCTGTTTAGGTCAGTGTGTTAACCTTTTTAGCAAGTATAGTAAAAACCCAATTAGTTAGGTCCCAAATCCCAATTTATACGTGCTCTTCCTGTTGCTGACTCAACTCTTCCTTTCTATTTAAAAAGTGAACTGAACTAGCAGCATATAGGCTTTCAGTTAGGTTGAAAACGGACTCACAAGAAATATTCCTTGGATGTCCAAGACTTATACAATAATTCAATTAGGGATGACCTAAGAATTGCTCTCTACAACTTGGGTTCATCTGAACCTTGGATAGATTTTCAAGTTTTGGGTTTCCATCGGTGTCCATTTTGAGCCTAACTAACTCGAATTCACACCGAAAAATCTCATTTATAATAAGTGTTTATAGTTAGTTCTAAGGAACTCCAAATATAAGTAGAACAATTCAATATAGCACCACACAAACTTCTCACTATCTTTCAAATGTGTCATTCAAAGTTGGGAAATTGCCAAAAAAGGAGCCTAGTTAAGCTCATCTTTCAACCTCTCCAAAAAGCCTTGTCCTATTCTACCCACAAACTACGAAATAGTGATCAATCCCTATAGTGACATGATTATTTGACTACAACAACCACCAAATTTATGTCACTATGCCAGCTTTACACATTTGGTTTAAACAACAAACAAATATCCACCGTCAAAGGACTGACGATGGGACGCAATCACCAAAATAGTTTCACTAATATGTCACTATGCCAGCTTGACATATTACCCTCATCAAGTAAAACAGAATCCACAACAAACAAGCAAGTGGCGCCAACAATACCAACCCAGCTTTCAAATGCTAGTGTCATCAATCTCATTAATCTAAAGTCTTAACTTTTTCTGTAGTGTGGAACAGGTGTGCAAATTTTTTCACAATGATTCCATCTCAATCAATGATCATGAAGACCAAGTATGCAGAGTGGATTTCTAATAATTCCTTCTTTAGGAATTTCAGTGTTTGTATGATGTATAACTGTGAGTAATGGCCTAATAGGAAATTCACTAATCATCCAACCACTTGACCCCATGTTTAGCCCAGAGATTACCGGCTTTATCTGGACCCTTGCTACCAAACTCGTAATGTTCAAGTGTCACATTATTATTGTCCAACTCACTTAAAACTGGAGATAAAATGTTCCATGCAGCTTCAACCTCATCACTTCTCATGAATAGATGGTTATCTCCATCTATTACATCATGAAGAAGTTGTTCATACGAATCTGTTACATCAACATTGTACCTAGTACATCAACAAGAGAAAACAATAATAAAGTATGGAAATGGAGATTCTAACATAACACTAAATTCACAAAAATTACTAACATAAGAAAATAGAAAACATTACTTGTCTTTATAAAGCAAGTTCAATTCCGAAGCCTCCAAGTTCATGCCTAACCCTGGAATTTTATTATTGATTCTGATGAGTATGGCCTCATCAGGCACATCACGCAGAATTAGCTCATTAGTGACAAGATCTTGCATATGCCCTCCTCCGTCTTTATGATAAATGTTTCCAGGAACACGACGAAATTGTATATGAATTTCAACTCTGAAACACATCAGTAAGGATAAATTAGAAAGAAAAGACCTATTTGATGATGATCAAAATCATGCATCAAATTCATTGGATTATGAGACAGATATGAATAGTTTGAATGGAACATGTGAAAACTATCATAGCAGCAATCTACATACGCATTAAAACTTTAAAAAAAATGTAAAAAGGATTCATCTCCTTTGTGTTTAGGCAGTAGGATATGATATTTCAAATGGTTGAAGGTGAAATAGAGATACTATAACTAGAGAGCAGTGATCAACCTGTTCTTTTTGAGCCCCCTGCCAGCCTTAATAAGAAAAGGCACACCGTCCCACCGTGCGTTATCAATGTGTAAAACAGCACCAAAATATGTGGGCATTAGGTTTTCCACATCCTTGAAGTTACTTCGAGAATCAGCTTCGCTATGCCCAAGAATTACATCAGATGATCCCAATTTTCGAATTGATTTCAGAACCTTAACCTGAGGAGTAAATGATTTATATGACCAATTTCAACAAAAAACTATTGAAAATATTTTGTGACATTAGGGAATAGAGGTTACATACTTTCTCATAACGAACATCTTCACCATCAAGGGTGACAGGCGGCTCCATAGCAAGCAAGGCCACTGTCTGGAAGATGTGGCTGTGTACAACATCTCCTAAAATCCCATAGCCTTTAGGATATCTATTACGTGAAGGGGAAAAATGAAGAGGGTGAGGATTAGGATCAAATACTTGTAACCTACATAAGTTAACTGAAACCTTGGCTACCTTGCTGAGGTCTGCATGCCTAGCTCTTCAGAAAAAGTGACCTAAAATTAAATGTTCAATGATAAACTAAGACTTCTTGCATCATTCCCAAGGTGAATCGAGCGTCGGTTATCCTAAGCAAATTACCTGTATGTTGTGTATGTAACTTCGATTCCATAATGGCATAAATACTAGATTAGAGAACCTTAGAACCGCAAGATTCTCAATTGTGTTCCTTCCCAAAAGATGATCTATCCTGGAAGATAGGCAAGTAAAACAGTGATGAGTAAATAATTCAGAATACAAAGTCTTCTTATATCACACATGTTGCTTTTGAACCTGTATAATTGCTTTTCCTCAAAGTTTGAGAGAAGCGAGGTAGTCAACTGATGAGAAGAAAACGAACCCAGACCAAAGGGTTTTTCAATTATTACACGATTCCAACCCCTCTGGGTTTGGGCCTTTTCAGCAAGAGAGGATGCTACGTCGATAAGTGCTTCTTGAGGCACAGAAAGGTAAAATATTCTGTTTGCTCCAAACTTTCCCTAAGGTACAAGAGCTGTTAACAACAGTAATAGAAATAACATAGATTTGGATACAATGAGCACTTACACGTACAAAAAGTACAACAACAACATACCCAGTGTAGTCCCAGTGTCCCACGCGGTAGGGTCTAGGGAGGGTAGAGTGTATGTACACCTTACCCCAACCTCAAAGGTAGAGAGGTTTTTCCCGATAGACCCCCGGCTCAAGAAAAAACAACAGATAGTAATGGAAGTACAAGAAACAACATATAGTAATAGATAGTACTACAACAAAATAATACGATAGTCGAAGTACAAGAAACAACAGAACGCAAACCATAGGTCGACAATCCTCAGGAGTACTTACCTCAACTTCTTCCATGAGAGTATTGAGCTTTGACATTCCTTCTCGGTTGTCATACCCTCCATAAAGATAGAATATCCTTTTGAGAAATGCATCCATTTTTTCTTCACAGTTTTCTCTGCATAAAGAAACTTTATAAAGTTAAACTACATCATGCTCCGCCAATGATTTTATTTTAACATATGAAAATTGAGACGAGTTTTTGTTTAATAATTTGGGATAATTTCATAGACCTCTCAAATTTTTCTTTGTAGCACTAACTTCCCTTGTGATTTACGATATTAGGCTTACCTCCTTTATTTTTATTTTTTGGTAACATTTCTTTTAGTACATTTTTCATCAATGTAAAAACTTTATAATTTGACTTTATTAAGTATACTCTTTCGTTTAATTATTTCTATAAACATTTTTCAAAGATCTGCAAATTCAAGCCACCATCTCTCCCTCTCTTCGGCATCCTTTTGCTATGCACTTCATACTTTCTTTTACAATTTACTTTTTACATCTATTATTTTATAAACTTTCCTTTACCAATAAAATGAATTAGGAATTTGAAAGTTCAAACATTAATTGTCTGTTCTTCTTTAAGCCTTTTTCCAGAACTACTTATTTTTTGTTTGAATTTGGGGTGTGTTTCTTTCCTTGTTCTGCAGGAATCCTCTTCGATTAAGTTTTTTTCTATTTCTTTCATTATTGCATGCCTCCTTTTTTCAGTATTGTTTCTGACATTTTTAACAAATATGTTCATTAAAAAAGTTCAAGCAAAACTCAAACCACATAATTTTACGGCACGGGGAAAAATCACACCATCTTTAAGGAGCTTCTTTAAGAAGATATTATAAGATTAATTAAACATAAAAGCATATTAGAAACGACCAATTAGTCAAATTATAGTAATTGTTTTCATCAAAGAAAAATGAGTTAAGAAAATTGTGACAAAGATTTCAAAATAAGGGAGATAAGTGTAATATAGTAAACCACAAGGCAGATTAGTGTGATGAAGCGAAACCCGGGGGAGGTCTCTGAGATTATCCCTAATAAATTTTATGTTAATAGATCAACAACAAGAAAACGCCAATTTTCATGATACAAACCATTTATTTCCCTAATCACTTATTACTCCCGCATCGCATAAGCCTTTCAGGTGTTCTAGCAAACGTATCTTAAATTTTGAAGTGCAAAGTCTAAAAAGTATTAGTCAAAAACTCAAACTCTAGAAGAGAATCAGCTATACGAAATCCGTCAGTGACAAAATCCCCTTAGAAACGACCAATTAGTCAAATTATAGTAATTGTTTTCATCAAAGAAAAATGAGTGAAGAAAATTGTGACAAAGATTTCAAAATAAGGGAGATAAGTGTAATATAGTAAACCACAAGGCAGATTAGTGTGATGAAGCGAAACCTGGGGGAGGTCTCTGAGATTATCCCTAATAAATTTTATGTTAATAGATCAACAACAAGAAAAAGCCAATTTTCATGATACAAACCATTTATTTCCCTAATCACTCATTACTCCCACATCGCATAAGCCTTTCAGGTGTTCTAGCAAACGTATCTTAAATTTTGAAGTGCAAAGTCTAAAAAGTTTTAGTCAAAAACTCAAACTCTAGAAGAGAATCAGCTATACGAAATCCGTCAGTGACAAAATCCCCTCCCCCTTTTCTCTCTCTCTCTCTCTCACACACACACACACATGTGCATTCACGCTCTCTCTGTGTGCATAAGCACATATTTCTAATGTGTCATATGATATAAGCAGATGGATAGACATAGTAAGCATTTATTAAAAAAAAAAAATATATATATATATACACATATATGCATTTGAAAGTTAAGAATCATACTGGTGATCAATGCGGCAACTTAAAGTTGGTGCTATTATGGCTCTTAGATCTTCTTCAGTTAATTTTTTCCGTGAGTACCCAAATATACCAATTTTCTGCAGCCATCAGAAAGCCAGTAAGCCTAGAAGGTTAACCTCATCTGTATATAACTTTCCAGTATTATGCTTTCTATCATTAAAAAGTAGCAAGCAGAAGAAACTAGCAAGATACTTCAAATATTCCAATTCAACTTTTAGCTTGATCTTATTCGACTACCTTGTTAATATTTTTATCCAAAAAGTTCCAAGTTTTGAGCCCCTCAATTGTTCTTGCATGAATCTACTTCAAATGATTCTAACAGAACAAGAAATTACCAACTATCATATACTTCAACTTAAAGTACCAAATTCATTTGTTTCATAACTTCATGATGTGGTCATTTCTTTTTCACTTGTGGAAGCCTGGAACATTCCATACTTCTATACTCTATAATTCCACTTGGTGTGGCACATGAGCCCACTCTTCCGGCATGATGCTTAATCTAGTCCTAAGTCCTAACAGTTGCAACTTGCCACCAAATTACTTACCCAGGTAACACGTGTTATCCCCACTAGCCCAAAAGCTTAAATGCACAATGTGGAAGAAAACTAATGCTCATACATCTTTCAGCTAGTTCAGTCCAACAGCATGGAACCACTCCCCTTCAAAAGTTTTTTTCAATGTTAATCAAGCTACTACATTTTATCTAAATAAAAAAAGTATACAAGCTGAGCTCAAGCTATCAAAGATAATTTCAAATAGTTACTTTCTGAAATTTGAGCAGAGGGTCTATCGGAACAGCCTCTCTATGAGGTAGGGGTGAGGTCGCGTACACTCTACCCTCCCATACACCACTTGTGAGATCACACTAGGTATGTTGCTCTTGTTGTTATTGTTATACCACCAATTAATATGACTTGTGAGGTACAACAATTAGAAAACAATTGAATTAGCAGTGTAGCTATGACAGACGGTAGCAAAGAAAAATTAAATTTCTCATTAGTAAGAAATATATAATGAAAAGTTAAGATGAAATTGTGTTCCACCAGGATCAGAAATGAATATTATGGATACTGAACATAATAAAAAATTTCAACAGATGCGTAGAACTCAAAAAGGAGCACAATGGTAGTTGATCAATGTACCTACCTCTGGAAGTTGACCACTGTAATACAAACCAAATAATGCTGGAAAGATTTTCTTTCTGGCTAGTACACCAGTGGCCCCAATAACAGCAATGCTAAGAGAGGCTGAATCATCGGTTGGTGCATCACTACTGGATGATTGAGTCTCAAACAAAGGAAAAGGCAACTTTATGGAAGCCTCCGTCCCGGAAGTGTCAATTATAACTACTTCATCAAGTGAGGTGGTGCTTCCAGTTCTTTCCACACTAAAAGAGGTAGACCTTATGGAAGATTGCGGTCTGTTGACATCATGAGGTTGAACATATGCCACATAATTTATTTGTGTTCTGGATTTCTTTATCGTATGGCTCTGTGTAAAGAATATATATCAGTCTCCAGAAAAATATTCACCATCACAATGGCATTGGCCAGAAAAGATGCACGTGTATTCCCCAACTAAACCACACTATTATAGAAAGCTGGAACAGTGAGATAGCAAAAGGTAAACATGATTCACCAGCTTCTCCTGATCCGAAGATTGAAAGTTATAAAGAAGTATCAGTCCAACTGAAAATATAGACCAAGGTTTAGATTCATCTGGTCAACCAGTTCACATGACTAAACAAATTTAAGAATTCAGGGCATGCAGGAAGAAGTAATACTTCAATTTGGCACTGTAGCATGTAGAACATCCAATACAGCTCAACATATGTGAGACGCGGATTTATACATCTTTCAAATTTTTGACCATTACCTATTAGGTGAACTGTGAACACGTCTTGAAAGGATCACAGAGAGGTTTTAGAAGCAAGGCCGCACTATAACATGGTTAACCTAACTATTTATACAATCATTTGGAAACACAATTAGATAGAAATTTTAGCAGATCCAGTTATTGACCTTATGCTTGTAATTTGATAATTGCTTCTTCATTAGTATAAAATGTATATATAAAACTTCCACTCACTGTATTGTGCAGAACATGAAAAATCATATATTTCGTGAAAAGGGTCACATTTTATCGGGGCATATAGAAATGTGTTACACATTTTCAATTGACACATTTCTATTTATGACATTATCCTGTTCCACTTTAAGAGTTCAAATTTGTTTGATTAGTTTAGCTATAATTCTAAAATGATACTTTCCCAATCAAACTAAACTTTTCAGTTATGAATTTAACAGGTTTATCAAGACTATTTTTGATGAACAGGTTTATCAAGACTTCAACAGCTACCAGTACAAATGTATAATATACAAGTCAATTTGACATTCTAAACTCCACCCAAAGTTAAACCGAGTGACATGACGCTGTGACTAGTAGGATCAAACAAAGCCTCACCCAAGCAAGCTACATCTTATTCTCATTTCTCCCAGAACCAAAAGTTGACTATTTATGTTTTCCTAGGGTCAGTTTGACTGATTTCCAGTCCAAATCTGATATTGATATCCACTTTCTGAAAATAGCTAGTTAGTCATTATCAGATTTGGACTGGAAATTCTACAAATTATCAGAACACTAGCCATTCCAGAAATTATTGTTATCAGAACATTAGCTATTCCAGGTTATTACTGAGCATACTCAAATCAAGGTTGATGATGAACTTTGCAATATTTCCAAGTTACTCTTCTACAAAGTATCGAGAAGTCTACTTTGAAGGATTCACAAATTATCAGTGCGAATCTGTATATAAACATACTGTCTGCATTATTCCCCTCTGTACTTTTTATACAAAACTGCACAATCACACTAACACTTAAACTCGAAAGTAGAATAAATGGTTAGTCACTTATTCTCTGCATCGTCTAAATTTTATGGGACTTAATAACTTATTGTATTCATATCACTGAAATTTCAACTGAATTTCATACACGAATTGAAAATCACGGAAGAAAATACGATAGGAACAGCACCATATAGCTCAATGTGGATACCAGAAAAAACATAAGAAAATGGATACAGAACTGACCGGAAAAGAACGGACAACAACGGTAGGTAATACAGAAAGTTTCCGATAAATTGACGGGACGATTGAGGTCTCCGATGAAGACGTTGATAGCGATACTGGTGAAAGCGACGCCATCACTTTGAATGTTCCGATCAACGTTTTCTGTTGTATTTTCTACTAGTGGTTTATATATACTGTGTCGTTTATTGTGTAAAAAAAACGTTGATGTCTGGGTTTTGGTAATTTTTGGGCTTGGATTCTCACAATTTTGGATTCTTGATATTGGGCCCATGGCCCAATGTGGAGTAAGCTCCAAAAGGGAGAATTTGGAAATCTTCTCATACCAGATTAGAGCTTTTCTTTTTTTAACATATATTATTAATTTGTAAATTCTTTCTCAGATAAAAGGAAAAAGTTAACTGATATTATGACATTACTATACAACATACATATTCTTATGGGAGAATTTGATTATTTGAATGATAATTTAGAGAAATTATCCAAAAAAAAATTCAAATTGAAATTGTTAAAAGAAGTCTATGAAGTTATACGAATGTTTATCCCTATTCTTCATAGATTGTGCTGATAGAAATAGTCGGGTAAATATCATATTTTATGTTTGTGAATATGTATATAACACTTGTTACATGCATTTATGCAAGCACCAAAGTTATTAGGGCATGATATCACTTAACTACATAAAAAAATCAGGTTCATACAAATTCAGTAGCTTTTACTTAGATCTTGTATATTTAATTTTAAATTTTTTATTAAATATATATAAATATTTTATATTGAATTCAATAACTATAAGACGAACTATAAATTCTTCTCAAGATCATAACTCATAAACTTAAATTTCTTACTCCCTTATACATTATATATATCCAATTTATCACTTACAATAGATCATGTTGGAATGAAAAAAATTGTTGGGTGCAATTGCACCTATTTAAAGTCCACCTGTCAATATAGTGCATGTCCCCACCAACTTGACTAAAACGCTAGAAATACTTGTCAATTAAGATAAGTCTCAATTACCTCAAGAGATTGGCTAATATTAGTAACCAAAAACGTCATCTTGTATGTATTATAAGGTTACTATTCTCACTATAGTTGTTGGGTAGCAAGACTTTTCTCATGAAAACTTCAGTTTCATTTTAAATTGTACGGCTACGAGCACATCAAGAAGGAACATAATTTTTTAATGTGATAAGTTTATTTTGAACGTAATTTTTTAATGTGATAAGCTTGTCCAAAACATATATATCTCATCACTACAAAAATATAGAAAAACGAATCAATCTAAGCGCGCATTTGAATTTAAAAACTTGTACTTCTCCTCATAAATATATAAAATTTACAATTTGTGAAAACTATATAAAAAAATATATTTAATTCTTTAATCTTACAAAATAAACAAATCATAATTCTTAAATAAAATAACATAATAAAACAGTGCATTAACCAAAAAAGTAAAAAGATACAAGTCAATCAATAAGTTTTACGTCAAAGCTTACCTATATGTATATACAGTGGCCTACGCAGAATTTTTAGTAAGCGGTGTCGCTATTTAAAAATTAATAAATAATAAATAATTAATATAATAACATTATATTAATAAAAACTATTTAAAAATGTAAGTCAAGTAAACTACTAAACTTTCCTCGACGAGTTTTCATATTTTGAAATGTATTGATAATAGTCTCATTAGAGATAGTACTAAGTACTAAATATTCTAGTGCAATTAGTTTAATTTAGCCTAATTTGATTATAAATAGGAGGTTGGAGGTTCGAATAATGACCATTACATTCGTGCTGCAAACCAACGAGCCAAGAAGCTCAGTTATTCAAGCAGTGTCATTAACGTTATTTATAGGAATATTTCCATTTTTTTCAGATTTTTTAATATATATAATACTAAAAAATTTCAACGAAGCAGTGTCGGTTGACACCCCATGATATAGGGTCGGTCGTATATACTATCCTCTATAACTATGTAATAAAGAGAAAATAGAATTTGGTTCCTTTTTTTATAAAAAAAAAAGAAAAAGAAAGGAAATCTAGCGCATAGGTTTGTTTCACGGCAAAATAATTAAGTAAAAATATAGAAATGTATCTCCTTTCCATTCTTTATTCTTTTTGGTCAGGGAGGAAAGCGAGCGAAAAGGAAATTATAGTAACTTGGTTACATTTGATCATAGTTCGTTTTTTTTTTTTAAAAAAAAAGATATTAATGAAATTTAATCAATTGTTGGGTGAAATTTTACTGTCACTATTAAAATTTTAAGTTTCTTTTAAGTAAAATACATATTCAAGCATAATTTTAAATTTTAAATTTAATTTTTCAATAAATTTTAAAATTTTAACTAAATTTATAATCAAACGTTAACTTGAGTTTTATTTTTTTCGCATTTCCTTGCACTTCATCCAAAGCAAATCTCAAGAATCCTTATACTATAAATTATAACTTATATAGTCAATTAGTTATAATTGAAGTATTATTTAGATAATTTGATATTATCATTTCTTAACTAATAAGTACTAATTTGTTATAAAAGTTAAAATCAAGAAAAGAAAAAAAAAACACAGAGGTTAAAGTAAAGGCAATTATCTCAGAGGTGAGATTATTGCATTTTGCAAGTCAAAAAAGAAAAACAAACAAACAACAAAGTCATCACAATAATTACGTAAAACGTATTTTAAAATAATATGATTTCTTGTTTTATATGATAACGACCCACCACTACCACGTTCTTTATCCATTTTTTTTATTTAAAAAAAAATAATATTCCAAAATTTTACTCATCAATAAGGAAGAATCCCAATCAGTAGTCTTCTACCATTATAATCACCATTTGATCAGATAAGACCACTTGCTTCACTCCTTTATTCTTTTGGCTCTCTCTCTTTCAGCTTTCAGGTAACAAAATTTATGTTTTCAATTCTAAGTTTTCTGCTTTTTAGTCTTGATAATTTATGGGTTCTGATCCATGTGATCTCTGATTATTTTCAACTGGGGTTTAGTTTTTTTTGTGTTTATAATCATGACTTTGACTTATTAGTGATGAATTTGGGGTTTCTTGGTCTGTGAAATCATTCATGTTTACAAGAATTGGGAAGATTCTAACCTGGGTTCTTGTTTGATTTTGGATCAAAGTTTTGAGCTTTAATTGTTATCAACATGGTTTCACAAAGGTCTATTTTTTGTTCTTTTATCCCTTTTTGACATGTTATAGTTTGAAGTTTGCTTTGTTCTTCTTCATTGATTACTGTTGGTGCAAAATTTCTACTTTTAAATCAGTTTGAGACAGAAAGATTGTCATAATTGGACACTGATCCGTGGTGGCTGTGATGAGAATTTATGGTTTACAATCTTGCAATGAAATCTTTTAGGTTTTTGGTTCATAGTTTTGTTTGATGCAGGTGTTTAATTAGAAAGTGAATCTATTTTTGATGCTTTGAATTTTTTTCAGTTTCGTCTGACTAGGGGATAGATGGGGTCCGAAGGGCCTTCACCTGTGATCGTACATGTGACTGGTTTCAAGAAATTTCATGGAGTTGCTGAAAATCCAACAGAAACCATTGTAAGTAATCTTAAAGATTATATGAAGAAAAGGGGTATGCCCAAAGGGCTGATCCTTGGGAGTTGCAGCATCCTTGATACAGCAGGCCAGGGAGCCCTAGTTCCCTTGTATCAGACACTGCAAGCTGCTTTAAGCGGCGGTGACTCGGAGTCATCTAATTCCAGGAGAGTTATTTGGGTTAGTTGCTCACTTGGCTTCTTTTTACCCTTCATGCTTAACTTTGTTCTGTTGTCCAAATGAGGAAATGATAGGTTTTTTATTTATTTTAGTTAGAAAATGGTCACATGGCCATTTTAAAATTGTGTAGCTCTGTATTATTTTTGGTGTTAAGTGTAAACAGAAGCTATTTATGCAGCTTATACATTGGTTGCAACTTAGAAAATGGACCCTATGTAACTACAACACTTTTGAAGGGGGATTACATTTTCTGATGTAGTATACCTGTGATATATATATAGACTAACTGTTAGCTTTCTCTAAAAAAAAAAAAGGTCACATGGCTGGTAATTCTATTGGACCTTAATATGACATAAAGATGGAAATTTTTCTTTATGGAATCTGACAGGACCATGTTGTATCATGACACAATTAGTGTTCCTTTTCTCCTATTACGAAATGTATGACCTATAATTTGGATGTGGTTGGTTTTATCTTGGAAATATCACACTTCTACTTTTGTCGTGTCCGATATGGAAGTTTTGGATCATAGTTCATACAAATTGATCATCTTTGAATGATGCAGGGTGCTACTGTTTTTGTATTTGCGGAAGGATCCATTTGCTGACGAAATGGTCATTAAATTAATTTTTTAATCCTGAAAACCGCTATACTTCCGTTTTCAGAAATTTGATGCATGCTATGATGTGTAGGCGGCACCTTATATATACTCTAGGCTCTTGGGATTATCTGAGATGAAATCCAAATCATGTTCTGGACCCAATCCTGTAAAAGTGTACTTAAATATGCTGCTAGAAATGTTACCTTTATAAAAAATATGCTGCTAGAAGCCTAGAATGTGTCACAAATTTACCTTAATAAAATGGGTTTGTTTCATAGACTTAGGATTGTTATTGAATCATTTATAAAATCAGGATTGTATTCAGGTGTTAAGAGAAGATAGATAAAAGGGAGGGATAAAGGTAGCAAATGGGGGGAAAAGGGGAGGGATAAAGCTAAACAAAGAGAGAGTTGTTTATTTGTTTACAACCAAATGACCTAATTCTTTCGTCGTGCTTCTATCTTTTATAACTTGTGAGGGGAAATGTTGTCCCTTTTTCGTTGAAATTGCTGAGTGTCACATATTCTTGTATAGAGAATACCACTAAACTTTTTAATTCCTCTGAGATCTAGAATACAGAGCACATATGACATAACATAGTTGCGTGGAGTACCACTCCATGATGACATGAGGAGGGAATGGAGTTTATGGTGTTCAAGTGGCTAGAGAATATTATGGTTATGCTCTAGAGTCTTTGTTGCGAATTCTCTGTCACAGTCAAATTATCTATGGAGTATTTTGATGCCCAATATTTGTACTTCATATACCAAGATAAATCTAATTCGTGGTAATTTTCATCCAGGTACACTTTGGAGTTAATAGTGGTGCCACAATGTTTGCCATAGAGAATCAGGCTGTCAATGAAGCTACTTTCCGTTGTCCAGATGAGATGGGATGGAAGCCTCAGGTTAGTTAAAAGGCCTTCCAGTTTTCATTTGTCCTGTTTCAGTTTGTTCAGTTCATCAACTGAACTCAAGATTTTTATCCTGTTACTTGCAGAAAGTCCCTATTGTTCCTGCAGATGGGGCAATTTCGCGTAAACGAGAGGTACTATGATTTCTTGCATCCATCTCTCATGATTTCTGTAGAATGGTTATTAAAATTTAATGCTTATCTGGTTGCCCAACTTTGAAGTCAACCAAATATGGTTGGTACTTATATGAAACAGTTTTATGCATTAGTTCATACTTCATTGAAGTTTATACTCCATCTTTAAAAGTTGAAGGGAGTTTGATTTAACACTTCATTGAATTTTAAACTCCATTTTTTGAGTTAACACTTTGTCTTGGTTTCCAAAAGGGGAGCAGGAGGGCAAGACCAGAGAAATTGATTGTTTACTTCCTTTGTATGAAGTATTGATGATGAACTTCTACTTGTTTGAGAAGTAAAAGTAATGTATGACCCTACTAGGGAATGGCCCTTATAAATAGTGATCTAAAAAATTAGTTAGTTCGGAAGATAGAAGTGCTTAGTTATAATTGTAGAAAGATAAAAGACAATTCTGGGCATCCTATGCTGGAAATAGACACAGAGCACTGGGCTGAGGAAATAACTTGTAAAGGCAAAGTCATAAGCTTTTTGGAAGCTCAAGATTGTTGGTTCACCGTCCATGCTTATGCATGCTAAACCTTGAGTTAAATGCTTAATATTCCAGCCTCAAAGGTTCTCTTTCCTTTTCTGGTCATGTTCTTCATAAACCTTTAAATGCACCAGGACCGGACGGAAAGATAGGGACCTATGTTGCGAGGGTTGTTGATTCTTCATTTTATGATATACAATTTAAATCCAATTTTTTCTCTTAAAATTCTGAGCTCATGAACTTTTTAAAGATTTTTTTTCATTTATTTTTACTGAAAAATATTCTAGTTTCCAGGGATTATGACATTGTGAACTGTTACCAAGACCAATAAACATGGCTTCTAAATTATTACACTTTTGCTTTGCTTCGTACTATCCAAGTCACTTTTGTGACTTCCTTAAGGAGGGAGGAGCTGATGAATAATGAAGTGGTGTAATGCTTGTTGGAAATATATTTCCTATCTTGAATAGTTGGAGTTGCCATCCAAGCTAACACTAATTTCTCCATCTTATATATAAGTGATGACCCTTGATATTTTTTCATTTTCATACCTTTATTTGATTCAAGTGATCCCTGCATAATCAGCTCTTTCAATTTTCCCTATCTGCCTAAGAACGGACGGTCTGTGATTCATGGATCTCCGATCGGGAAACCGTATCCAAGCTCCGTGTCTAGTCTGTACTCTTTGGACTTTTCAAACTTAGCGAACTGAAAATCTTAGTAGCTAAAGGAAGGGAAATCAACTTAGGTTTCTCCACTTCTTTTTTGTTTTCTTTTTGATAAATAAGGTTAAAGCTTAATCTTGGACCACATGGTAGTATCCCTATTCAAAGATGACTGACGAACAGGTAGTTTTAGAAATGGGGAAAAAGAAGAGCACACTGTGGAAATTCTTTCCAGTAGGAAGATCTGACCGATTTATCTGAACATCTAGTTTCTGGAGTGGGGAGTTTTTACTAGCATCTAATCTTTCTGCAGATCGCACTGACTGGAAATAGATGCTTCCTGTAACTTCTGATCCAGGAACAATTTATTTTTGTTTGTCTTTGCACCTATAGGTGTCTTACCACTTCTCCTTATACTGTGCTCTCTTTGTCTAGACTTCTCTTCCGGTGGAGGAAATGACCAAGGTATTGGCAAAGATGGGATATGAAGTAATGACCTCTGATGATGCAGGCCGGTTTGTATGCAATTATGTATACTACCATTCCTTGCGTTTTGCAGAGCAGAATGGTGTCCGATCACTATTTGTACACGTGCCCCTCTTCCTAACCATAGACGAGGAGACACAAATGCAATTTGCTGCTTCTTTGCTGGAGCAACTCGCCTCTTTATACTAGTCCTCGACTTCTGTGTCCGGAAGTGTATTTGCCTTGTTATTTATGCTGTGTATGCAGAAGAAGGTTGATCTGGATATAAATGTAATGCTTTAATAAACAGTGAACTTTTAGTGAATGGCAAATGCATATGGTGTGTACATGTATCTTCGTCAACATTCCTTGGGTGGTTAATCTCTTTGATTTGGAGATGTTTCATGCTTATGTGCGAGCAAACTTGCAGCTTTCTGTATCTCCTTTTCAAAGTAATGGACATGATAGGAACTTGTCCTTCAATTTATGTTCTTGCATTAGTGTCTTTCTGTTCTTTTGGCTGATCATAGTAACGAAATTGGGCAGAAAATTACACCCAATGACCTTGAAAAATGCGTGGTCTTGAACTTTTGAACCCCATGGGCAACCTTTCAAGGTCAAAAGTTTATGAAGCAACCCTTCAAGGTCAAAACTTATAAACTTAGAATTTGCCCGCGGAGTCCAAAGTTCAAGACTAGTTACACATACTATTCGGGATTTTTGTGAAAGAAAACAAAATAGAATAATCCATGACTTATTGTAATCAAGCACATGACCTTCAAAGAAACGAAAAAATTAAAAATAAAATCATTTGTAGTTACTAGGAAATAGAGTAGAAGAATTCGTGACATAGGTTCCCCCGTGCACCGGCCACTACTTTATTTAGCACGCCCCTACAGCAAAGTTAAAAGAATTGCGTACTACATTTTACTTGTGTGCTATATATATCGTGTTTGAGAAATTGAAAATGGGTGAATTGCAGCTTGTAGGCTGTATCCCCACACCACAGCCGCCTTCCTCCATTTGCTATGTTGGGACCTCAATTTTTTCCATTTATAGACTATAGTGCTGTCAACTGTGCCACTCCCACTATACATTAATTATGTCATACTCTTAATTATTGGATCCTCTTTAATTTAATGTCATTCTAGCCCTTCCATTCGCCCTCCTGTGTAATAATAATCAATCCACACATGTGAGTGGAAGGATAACCATCTACTTGTTTTGAGTAGATAATGATGTTGAGTAACTATCATCGAATATTTGTGCTGGAATAGATTAAAAAAAAAAATTACCTTAATAAAAGTCGTGATTTCAAACTTTAGGAATATTATAAACTCCTAATTTAGTAGGAATCGCATATCTAGATTAGTTGGGACCGCAAAAGAATATCGTCACTAATTAGTATTTGGCTGCATGTTACCTAAAGGAAAAAGCTGTTGTGCGTCTTTTACTCCACGGATTTTCTAGTTATAGGGACATCTCGAGTTAACCTATGTGCACGATTAACCTACCTGCTACTGTAAGTATGTAACTAGTACTATATTTAGAAAATTCAAAAGGTAAAAGGGATTGCGAAACCTATTTTTGTGCAACCATTGAGTTTGATATCGTCCTTTTGATTTAACTTATTTACACTAGTGTAATTTATCACGATATATAGAAGGTAACCTGCGTTATTTTCAACTTATCAATGTTACTTTTTTACCGTTTGACGAGCTTGTGAAAGTACAATAGATTAGTAGTACTTACCTTGAAACACTAGCTATGGTCTACACGGTAAGATAGTAGTTATTGATGACTTGCTTTTTTTTTGTTGGACTCGTCAATTTCACATATAAATCTTGTTGGGCATGTGGTAATTGACATGTGTGTGGTTAAATTAAGCTACTTCTTAAATGGTTAAAATTAGTGACTAACCTTGATTCCTTTCTACTTAATTTCATAGACATCTAAACATGCTCTGAACTTTGGTCATTTACCGTCACCAATGACCAAACTAAGTTCACATGTTCGAGCTGTGGAAGCAACCACTAATGCTTGCAGTACGCCTTTTGGGTTGCGACCCTTCCCCTAACCTTGCTAACTTGGGATGCTTTGTGTACTGGGCTATTTAATTGTTTTTTCAACTATCAAGGGAGACAAGGGAGAATGATTTAGGGAATTAATGGTAAAATAAAAAGTTCAATATTATATTTGTAGCGGGTCGGGTTAAATGGGGCGGGTCATTAAATGGTTTAAATGAATATATATTTCTTAAAATTTTAGTTAAAAATTAAAATTCCATGTCAGCAAATTTTAATGAAAAAAATAATTAAATAGGTTGAGTGACTTTCTGTGCAAAAAAGTCATAGTTGAGTGACTTTTGAGTTGAAAATGAAAGTTGAGTGTCTTTCTGTGAAAAGAATTGATAGTTGAGTGACCATCAAAGTTATTAACTCGGGCTTATATGACAAGTTAATACTTAAAAGTTATTTACCCTATCATCGAAAGGAAAGCAGAAGATATTCTAAAACTGACAAAACATAGTATACCATGGTTTAAAATATACTTTTATATCATTAAACAAAGGGATACATGCTTACACTCAAGTTTTAGTCCCCTCTGCAACAATACTAGTAGAGCTAAAACTTTAATACATACTATTAATTACTCCATCTTTTACAAGTTTCTATTCTTAGCAAATCATCTATCAGCATTGATCAACATCATTACTTGGTAATGACTGAGGTGTGCCTTCCAACAAGCAAAAAACTGGTGGAATTGTGAGAGTCCTTAGAGCTCCATAAGCATTCCAACAAAATGGTTCCAAGATTTTTTGTCCTTGAGCAGGATATAACTCCACATCCAAAAAAGTCAAATTTGTGCAAGGGACACTGTTACTACAAGCCAAATGCATTGGTGGACTTCTCACATCATAAGTGCCCTTTATGTTTGAATAAATCACATCAGATATGTACACTGCTGAAGTCTGATTTGCACAACTCTTTGTGTTGCAGTAATATTGATCTAAAATTATCGGATTTCGGACACTTTCCATTCTAATGTTGTTGAAATTAATGTTGGATACTGTCCCAAATCCTCCTTGCCATGTCTTGATCCTAACACCATTGTCTGAATACTTAATAGTTGAATCTTCAACTGTAATGTTGGATACACATGCCCGGGAATTGCGAATGCCTAGACTGCCAATGCTGAAAATTATGCAAAGACAGAGTCTTTATATTCAAGATTTGGGAAAAGGGAAAGAGGAAAAAGACAGAGTAGACATCTTGTTATGGGCTTAAAAGTGTTGTTCTTTTTTTTTTGGTTTAGTGGTAGGGCATACCTCTTTCACTCTGGCAGTTTTGTTAGTTAATGTGCCATTTTTCTAAGGTTATGTTTGTGGTGCAAAATTGATTGTTACTTTTTTTGACATAAAAAGATGGTGTGATATCCAGTGTTGCAGCATTTGAATATACCTTATTCCATGACTTGGACCACAAGTCATGTTCCTTATATCAACATTGTAACAACCAGCTCCAATTGAAATACAGTCATCACCTACAACATAAATTGGTGGTGCTCAGAAAGAGAATACGCGAAGAACCCTCTATCACTAATATTACTTTACAAGAATTTAAGATTTTACCATTGGAGATTATTGAGTTTCTTATTGTGACATCATTGGTATTCTCTATGTGAATTCCATCGGTATTGGGGCTCTGAGGTGGTGCTTTTATGTAAATTGAGTCAACATGGACATCGCGGCAACTGTCAAATCTGAAATGGAACAGTGGGCTGTTCTTGATTTTAAGCCCTTGCACTGTCAAATTTGAGCTCATGAAGAACCTTATAGCCTGTAAAATTTAACATACATTAGATTTTATGGTCTTTTGGTCTAAAGAAACAAAACAATGTGTGTTTGAACTTACCACAGGGCTGTCACAAGGACCAGGTAGAGTTGTTCCATTTATTCCCTGCTGCATTGAAGTGTTTTACATTATATACAAAACTCAAGATCCTAAATCAAATTTGTAAAATAAAAAAAGGGCAGTCCGGTGCACTAAAGCTCTCGCTATGTGCGGGGTTCAGGGAAGGGCCGGACCACAAGGGTCTATTGTACGCAACCTTACCCTGCATTTCTGCAAGAGGCTGGAGAACCCGTGTATGTGCGGGGTTCAGGGAAGGGCCGGACCACAAGGGTCTATTGTACGCAACCTTACCCTGCATTTCTGCAAGAGGCTGGAGAACCCGTGACCTCCTGGTCACATGACAATAACTTTACGAGTGGATCAAGAAAATTACTTTATGTGGTTTGCAAGGAAGATTCCACCATTTTTCTCCTTTACCATCTATGAGTCCACCACCTTGCATTGACATCCCATCAATTCTGTAAAAGACTAGCCATTGTTTCTTACTGACACTTTTTGGCCATGAATCAGGTCCATCTGGTGGCATAATGGTTCCTTCAACCTACACCATCAATCATAATTAGTCACTTCACACAATTATCGAACAACGTTTCAAGTACACGAAAAAAAATGAAATAGTTTGTCACATTACCTTAAAAATTAGTCCACTGTTGCAAGGACCAGTGAAGATTGTGGATTGGATCATGAAGGAATAGTGTTTTGGAACTAGTAGAATAGCTGAATCAACTTGACAAGCAGCATCCCAAGCCATCTTAAATGCTTGTGTATCGTCGATCACACCATCACCAACAGCCCCATAAGACAACACATTGAAAATGCCTGCTGCATAATCATTTGATGAATTCTTCACATTGTCAATTGTTGGATCATCCTTAGGTGCAGGGGAAGGGGCAGGGGCAGGAGCAGGGGAAGGTGGCATTGATATTTGTGACAATGCATGAAAACGCGACACTTTGGGGTAATCATAGAACCTACCATGAACTGAACAAACATAGGAAATCAAGAAAACAGAAAAAACCAAGAAGCAAAATCTAGTGAATCCCATAATTTGTGTCCAGCTAGTATAGCTTGTTAACTAAAACAGAGTATTTATAGAACTTAAGGGAAGTGAAGTAACACAATTTGGCTACTTGTTTTACTAGACCCCTCACTAATCCTATATAGAAGAATAAAATGTCAATTTTCACTAGACTTAAAAGATCATGCTTATTTTTGTCATTATCAGTAGGTTTTTCAGAAGTTAGAAGGATATAAGGCAAGGCACCCACGTTCTTGGAAGTCAAAAAAACAACAAAAATGAAGTTGTTTATGTGACCACCAACTAAAAAGAAAGCACTTGTAAACAAGTTGAAAGACTATGCAAGTAGTTCAATTATGTTACTTATTACAAGTTCTCAAAGTGAAATATTCCCTTTTATACTAAGTGATTCTTAGTGGAAGAATGGTTCTTTGCATGGTCGGCATTATTTTAATCATATCAAAACCGACCTATTCCATTTGCACAATGGTTTTTCTGGTGGACGATAAATGGATCGGGATTATAAACTTAGAAAATAAGAAAGGTTATCATAGTACAAGTATTATTTTTTTTATAGTCACGGTCGGTCAGTATATAAAAGTTAATTTCGATCGAAAAATGAGAGTTGTTGGGGTAAGTGGGTATGAGATAATGATAATATCCCATTACGTGCCACTTACTTTGGTCCCAAAATTAGTGAGACTGCCCAATAGGCAATTCTGATGGAACATGTTATTATGGTTATAAATCTTGTCTCGGAGAATGCTTATTTTACTTTTTAGTTAGGAATAATACTATAAATATTTAAAATCTCAATTTTTAATGGCCATAATAAAAGGATTGCATTTGCATTGGTGGGTAGATTTTAATTTTGTCTGCTTGATTACACTAACAGAAAAATTAATCTATCAAAATTTTCATAGTGATATCTTTAGATAATACACCTAATTGATAAACTCGAACTTGCTCCACCATGAGTGAATCTTGTTTTTACATGTATTAAGAGGCACATATTAGGGAGGTAGTTTTTGTATTTAGTTCACATAGAGTGAGAGCATATAAAAGTTTAAGGTGTTGTAGTAACTATTTGCAAAAGTAACCACTACCTCAAGCTATGGGATCTTTTCTTTTAAAGTGGGATACTGAGTGCACCTAAAATATAGGTGTTTTAGATTGTGGTTTCACATGTATCCAATTTAATGATTGTGGTGGAATAAATAGAATTTTTTCATTCTTGATTTCCGGGTGAGTTCTGAATATAAAAAAAATCATGTTGGGGAGCATCTCCCCTTTAACAGATCTTACCGTAATCATAATAGTTTGTAGTTGTCGCGCTCACCAATTATCTAAGCAAGCACGGGGCCCTACTCGAGTGGATTCCTCCTTTTGCTCCTCAGTCTATGGAGTATTAGAAGTCGTTTTCAGTTGTTTATCCCCGTTCAAAAGGCAGATTTTTATGTGTTACTCAACTATCCATTACATTTCATCCAACTTGCATGCGTCAAGCATCCCGCCAACATGTACTGTATAGTATATACACACACAAATTATACATTGGATAGTTAACTACAATTTGTAAAAGAAAATATTGGGTTAATTATTGTTGGGACTTTGTTGATTTGCTATGTAGTGTAAAAATCCCAAAGAAAATCTTTAGTTTTGTTGATCTTTTAGGATCAGGAATTTCGGGCGTCTAAGAAAATATAGTTCCACTAGGAGTAGATAGAAACCAAACCCCACATAGGACCACTCTTTTTGCTTCATTGTTAATTCCCCATTATGTAAAATTTTATCTTTATAAAGTCAAAAGAAAGCATAGTTGAATGCTTACAATGAAATAAATATATTACAGAGAGCATGCTTTGATACATATTGTTTTGGAATTTTGTGCTCACTTTACCTTATGCTTATGCATACTTTGAATTTTCGGTACTACAAAATGTGGAGCTTTACTTTGAGATAAGTACATATGATATTCTTTATTATTATGGAAACAATTGAGATAGATAATGTTTTTTTTTATTGGATGATAAAGTTTGGTAGAAACTAACACTTATAATAAACCTCAACTCGAGAACATTCTTACATTAGACAAGTAAATGACTTTTTAGCTTAAATAATAATAATTGAGTTATTCTTTTGTTATATTACAAAAATTAAAGAAAAGTAATTTTTTAAGATAATTATCATTCATGCCTGAAAAATCAAGCTGGTTATTTTGACATAGGGACTGTAAAAATGGTTTCCGTCCGACAACTTTCAGGTTAACCCAAAATAATGTTAGATAATCAAATAATGTTTATTGTAGAAATTTACTTATAATTTCATATTCCCATTGTGTATGACATATTTTAAAAAGAGGGCCATTTCACTAATGCTTGCTGCATTTCTGGTTTCTATAATAACTTCACTTTGGGTGTCACCTTCTGGAGTAGTAGTTGAGCTATCTGACAACAGTTCTATGTGATGAATGCAATGACCTCAACCAGGTTTTTTTTCCTATAACACAACTGGGTGTGGATCAGACTCAATGCCCATACCTGCTGCAAGATAGCTCCTAATGTGTGGGATATACTGGCAAAAGTGGGAGCTTTGAGCCATGGAAGGATAAGTACCAACATACTTTTACCTTGTCTCCAATGTCTATATTTTTCTTTCACTCTTCTTTGTCACACTGAAGCACAAGTCAACATGCCATGTGTAGAACAGTAATTTACTCTGAGAATTAGGAGATGGACACAGCACTGAATGTAAAAAGAACATTATAGAAATATTGGTTGCATATCTCACTCACAAGCTTCAGAATTGATCTACAAGTGTCTCAGACCAAGGTAGATCACCTCTTTGAAATGATAGATACTTCTATGTAATTGTATCAACAGTATACACGTCCAACTAAGCTACCGAGGACCCAATTTTATTAAATAAAAAATATACATATGAAAACATCTTAGGCTTAATCACAATTTACAATCCACAAATAAATCAGTCTTAACCTAGTAGGACCGATCTATTCATTAACTTTAACAATTTGTAAGCTCCAAACCTACTGCTCAAACTCATCTAATTTGTAACCTTCAAATGATAGCCACCAAGACCACAGTCAAGCAGTGAAACTAGTAATCCATATCTTGCACCAAAGGTAGATACTTACAGGTCCAACCACTATAACCATCCGAAATCAACATTAATTGGACTTAAAGGGGTCATTGGGGGAAAAGAAAAAAAGGGAACGTGTAAAGTTATTCCTGCCACCACACTAAAATTTCCAATCTAATTAACAGATTGGTGAAGTCCAAATGATAAAAGTATAACCAGGTTATAATTAAATTAAAACCAACATTCACTTTTGATTTCCTGTTTCTAACTGCACATCACTCAACTGAACTTGTAGTCATCTATTTCTTCCATAGTCAATATAGTATTTATATTTTGGGCAATCTACAGCTTCAGTCTACCTACTCTAAATCATATCTGACAAGAGTAGTAAATGAGGTGGCAGACCTATCCCCACTCAACAAATGGAAGAGGTGGATAACCACCCTCAGGCGGAGGCCTTAGAGAGGCAGGTAGATTGCCCAGTGTTGCTCCGGCCTTTTCTCTGAACACATCACCTGCTACAACCAAGAACATCACAATTAAATTTAGAAGAAGAAAAACCACCAAGAGCATCAGCAGATTAACTGGGGAATTAGAAAAAACACCACCTGACATTTTAAGTGAAAATAGGAAGAAAATAGATGCAAAAGCAATTCTTGCCTGGAAAAGAGGCCGAACCAAAAGGTTGACTACTTGAGTGAAAACCCTCTCTACTATTTTCCCCTGAGAATTGGATAAACAAAAGGGAATCAAAAGTTGCATGCACTGTGTTCTTCCATAGCTATTCAAATTCATAGGATATGATTTTACAATCAAGTATACTCCCAATTCAAGTGGATATCCATATCAAGAATTAATACTCCACAACTTAAAAGACTAATTCAGGTCAATCAAATCTTTTAGAATAACTACTAGGAATGAAAACTTAAAATTACAGGACAAAGAACTCCAAAAGAGTTGGTACATAAATTTTGAAATCTTGAATGAAGAAGTTGTAGCATAACTAGATAAGTTCGTTGACAAAATGCACACAATACTATTAACAATTTTTTTTTTTAAAAAGCACAGAATACTATTTGCACAAGTGAATTCTGCACATTGCCAAATCCAAGAAATTCAAAAGATTGATTCCCCAGTTCTTCTTAAAGCTACTTCCCAAAAGTTAGATTACTTTCCTAAGATGTCCCTTTGAGATTTTAATAACATCTGACAAAAACCAGGGACATCTTTTGGATGAGTGGCAAGGACAACCATTTCACGAAACAGCAAACAACATAAATTTTGAAATTGACTCACTATACCAGTTTTCTGATTCCCTTCCAGAAAGAAAACCCAAAAACCATTAAGAGTGTTTCAGGATATATTGATCCACAACTGTAATTCGAACCCAGAGCACTTTCTGGACAAACTTTCTTAGACAGACCCTTCTGATTTCTTCACATCATCAATTGTTGAATGAACCAAAAATGTCCATCAATTTTTTTTAGAATCATCAACAGAAATTGCATAGGTTAAAAGCACTTTTCATTCTTCAAGGAAAAAAAAAAGTTAAGCGTGAAATGCAGTACTCTTTCAAGTGACAAGCCCAAAATATCTAGTTCATCGTGATAAAGCTGGTTATTGATAAGTATATAACAGCGACAGTTACAGTGAAAGTTTGCTTTGTCCAGGTTGACGCCCCAATTAGTCTAGGGTACAAAATTCCCTAGGAACTGGATAGTTACTTCCTAAACTTGCTAGTAACTTGTTATTTGTCCTTTGTTTATAGTTACTCGCAACTTGCATTGTAATGGTCCCACTTTCTGATTCACCTAGCAGCAGTAGTCTACAATGATCCAATCCCCCCGATAAACAAACAAATAATTTTTCTTTGCAGAGCTACCTCATCTTCCAGCAAACTAGTCTTGGCAGACAAACACATGTGTGTCTCTCAAAAATAAGAAACAAAAATACTTTTTGAGGACAATGAATTTAAATAGTTATCATGGACCATGGTGTTCTAGATTTAAGATATTAGTTGGTTAACAGTAAAATATTGAATATGAATATACACGAAACATACGAGAAAGATACCTGGAGGGAGTCCTGTTTGGTTCACCGTTTGAGAGTTTTGCTTGGGATGATAATATTTGCAGGAGTCCCCATACTGGCAATACCCCTTTGATAAATGTAAAAGATATGATCAACAACATTATCCAATAAAGGATTGTCAAACACATAGAATTTCTTTAGAGTTTAGACTTCACCATCCCCAATTCATTGTTGTTACTCCTTCAACATTTTGTGTCACATTGAAGTCAACAAGAAGTACCATCTGACCTTGGGCAATAACTTCAGGTGGATGAAGTAAAGCAACATTCACTTATGTTCATAACTTAGTGAATAGAAGTACTTTCAGTAATGTTTATCACTTATCAGCATATTACTACTTAGTTTTTTTCAACCAGAATGATGTGAATCTGCTAAAATTACAAATTAAGCTAAGTCAGCAGATTATGAAACTCACCTACGACAAATCATACCACGCTCATCAAGTTGGAGACACAATTATATCATCAACACATTAAGGGGAAATCTAATCATCATGTTACTTGGCCTTCTATAGTAAATTATTCTTCGAGTTACCAAAGGTGCTTCTGTCGTAGAGAGTACAATACTCAAAGGCCAAAGCTCCAGAAACAACTTGGCAGTATTCTGAGAAGCTTATAGGCCTTACAAAACCTTATAGATTAAAGTAAAAGGCCTAGAAACCTCAAATAATATTTCAAAGTATCTTAGATTGCAACAATCTCTCTTTTTCTAATGGTAATTATGAAATGCATCAATTGAACACCTTAGTATAACCAGTCCAATCTTGCATCAATTGAACTCAAACAATGATGAATCTTCTGAATAAAAGATACTGATAATTCATATAACCAACTCGAACCAGTTTAAGATTGATTGATGAAATGCAACAATCTGACTCATCTGTCACTTTTGTTTCTTCTTCCATCACGCAAATTGAGCATTGCAGTAAAATGGACAACCCAAAAATGTCAAACAGGATAATACAGTTTCTGACTCCGTATCTCAAAATATTGCAGAAATTTTGCATACTAAGATAAGAGCAGTACCGTTCGAACAAAGTGATTGCAGACTCCTCTACCGAACGAGTCCGTATCGTTAAATAACTGGGGATCTGTTATCCCAGAAAAATCCTTCATCAACACTTGGAAATTAATTAACTAAGAAGAAGAAAAAGGAGAAACTTACTGCGCAAGGAGTCGTACCAATGAGCTTTGGCTCTTTGATGTTGAACACCTTGAAGATGACGCCTCCGAGCAGCTGCCGTATCCTGGAATTCCTTATCGCAGTAATCGCAGTAGTATTTACCCAACGGCATTTTTTTTCTAAAACTAAATTCCCACTGCCTAATAGCTTCTCGTTTCTCCGGTCGCGGTTTTTTATCTCGAATAAATAACTTAATACTCCCTTGAATAGATGAGAAAGAAACTTTTATAAGTTATTTGTAGCATGACCAGCTAAATGAGAATTATAGTAGTATATGGTTTTTCCTTTCAAAGTTTTACTCTTTGCTAAATGTTAGAGAAAAATAAATTAACAAGTCTTGTGAATTTATCTCGTGTGGTAAACGTGGAAAGACTCGTCTCTTTAACAAATCCATCGCAAAGAGTGATGCAACACTGCTTGTATTCTTCTTCCTGGTTCCAAGTGCACATTGTTAACTACAAATGTCTGGCCCCATTTTGCTTGACCTCATTATACTGAGATTAAACTCGGCAGGTTAAATTCATAGCAGAAAGAATTTCTTGAACTGGGAAAAACCAACAGTGCAAATTTTACAATGATCCGCTTAAAGATATAGAAACTCAAGGTTTCCACATTTGCCATTTTCCCTTTCTACTGCTGCAACTAATAGGCACCACGCGCCGGCCAGTTCATACATCTGTTCACTGACTATATACTAGTGTGGGGAACAATGATTTACAAGTAAAGAAAACACTAGTGATAACAACATACCAGGTTAATGTATTAAAGTTAAATAGTCAGCAGGCTGTTTTGAAAACTGTCTCACCAAGGACAGCACAAACCAAAGGCCAGTAAATTGTTTAAATGCCAGGTGTCTCAGGAGCCAATATCACAAGCAATAAAGAGCCATATCAACAGTCACCCTATCATTACTTTGAAATCCCATAATAATAAAGTTCACTCAAATTGTTAATCTCAACCACATAATGTTACAAGCATAGGACATATCGGAACAGGGTAAAAGGAACACAGGTTGAAGATCGGGTATTTGTTAAAGGTCAATTCCCTACATCTGCTTTTACAAAACAAGATATAATAATAATACAAAGGGACAACAGATACATGGTAAGATAAGGGAAAGAAGGAACAAATTGATACAGAGAAGAAACACAGCTTCAAAGGGTACACTTAAATTATTTCTATCACAAGGCAGGAACTCATAACCCAAGGGAAGGGCACTGTTTTCTGGCGTGCTCCGGAACCAACTTCAATAATATCTCTGCATGCACATTCTTCAACTCTGGTGACAACAAAGCCAGATTCAATAGATTCAGTTGTAACTTATGGAAAGAAGCTAATCTGAAAGAAGTCTTGTCAACAACATACCATGAGCCTTGAAGTTAAATAAGGGAGGAAGAAAGCGTCCATTAGGCAGGCGTGTATTGGGATCACGAAGCTCGTCAAAAAAGGGGTGAACCAAGGCATCCAACTGCATTCAAAATCAGTACACCTCTCACAACTTAGAACTAGACAGAAATAATCATACCATTGACAAGTTAAACTACAGCTGCAATGCTGCTCTTCAAGAAATTCGGTGAAGCCTAAGACAAAAAAAAGAAAAACTGGCATGCTATGTTGAGCTAAAAATTAGATACTTTTTAACAAAATAATGGGTTCGTGTTCAACTTTTAAAAGAACATCACAATATGTCAAACACTGAACAGAGATACAGAAAGGTGACCCCTGTATATTCTGTGACTATACATAGGCAAAAGAGATTAGCTCGAACAAATAAATTTGGCATACTTACAGCAGCGCAACGCAAGTTAGGAGAGTACTGAAGCAGTCTTGAGACCAGATCAACTGCTTCTGGAGGCATGCGCTTATGGAATATCTGAAAATCAACATTAGAAATGACTTGTTGCCTTGTGTATGCTAGCCAGTTCTATGAAGCGGTTGGTTACGATAAGTAGTATTTCAAGTACCTTGTGCCATGGATGAGCTTTAATTTGAGGAAATTTGAACTCATTATAGTTGGGATTCATACATTTAATTTCTTCCCTTGTAGGAGTGCCCAAAACCTGCAAAATGTAGTAGGATATAGTTTGGGCAAAAGAAAAGTAGACGTGGGCCAAACTGAAAACAAATTACGTAACATGGACATGCAGCATAAGGTTGAGTATCTTCTTAGCCATATTTATTGAAGACAACAATTGAATTGTTAATAATACAGAAAGCTGTCTTATTACTAAAACAATACTTCTACTTCTATATCTTTATCAAAAACAGTGAACTCGTCTTAGTTACAGAATCTCCGAATCTGAAATTGTTACACAAGCTTTAAACGGAAACGTGTTGCGCCAGTGCGAATTCCTTAACATTCAAACAAAGCTCCTTCCATGAATTACAATCTAGAATCTAAAACAGTAGGACAAACTGAACTTAGCACAGAATCAAGCTAAGTTGCTCAGACTCTCCAAATATGTTGCCGCACCCGTGTCGGATCCTCCAAAAATGCACTACTTTTGAAGGATCTGAAACGCACCCGACATCATTTTTGAAGAGTCCGAGCAACTAGGAATCAAGTACCTAAATTTACGGAACAGACCAGAGTAGAAGACAAAATCATTGGGCATTTACAGACTATTCAGGTCAGAATCACCTGTTTCTAGAATCACATTATTCAGGTCAGAATCTCCTACTTCCAGAACCAGACTCCAAAGTTTTGGTGGGATGCCTCATGTAAACTATAATTGGTCACAAAAAGCCTATCTCACCATCTCTGTGGTCTATTTGATTCACAAATCATAAGATTGGTTGATATGGAAGTTTGAAAGAGGTGGATCTTCACATAATATCAAAACTCGGTCACAACAGCAGCGAAGCAATACTCAAGCTGAAAGCCAAGTTAATTTGTATGTATGTTGACTCTAGTTCTTATCTTTTCCTCTAATTTCCTTTTAATTTCCCTATTACATACATCTTGAAGAAATCTTATTGCTAAAAAAATCCCTAACATGATTAAAATGATAGGAATGTGCTAATACGGCCACTAAAAAGAGCTACTCCCTCTGTCCCTAATTACTTGTCCACTTTTGAATTGGCACACCTATTAAGAAAACAATAATTGACATAGTGAGTTTACCATTTTACCCCTATTAATTATGAAGTGGATGAATTAAAAACTTAAGATTTTTAAGAAATTCTACCTTTTTCAAAGTAATTAATTGAGGGTATAATAGGTAAAAAAAAAATTCCTTCTTGATTTGTTAAAATGGACAAGTAATTAGGGACAACTAAAAAAAGAAAAATGGACAAGTAATTAGGGACAGAGGGAGTATTATCTCCCCATAAGATACATTTGCAGAAAAATAATCTGAGAAAGCAGAAATCACACGAGGGTTGCCCCAGAACATTGCAAGTCAAGAAGTAAATAACTCCAAAATAGAAAGGCAGGAAAGAAGGCCTATAAAAATTACAATTGGATGCAATAAATGAAAAGAAGGAGAAAAACAAAAAAATCGACAATGATGAAAGAGAATCAAGAACAGCAGAGAAAGGCACAAAGGTGGAAATAAAGTTGGTAAGGAACTGCAGACAAGAAAGTCAAATAGACAAGATTACCTTAATGATCTCAACAAGCTGATCAACTCCACTTTCACCTGGAAATAAAGGCTGAAAATGGAAGAAAGCAGACAATGAGATACAGAAAATTGTCAATGTAATACGGAATACTGTCCACGAATAAGCTAATATTAGGAGAAAGTAACAACCTACCTGACCAAGAAGTAGCTCAGCTAGGACACAGCCAGCAGACCAAACATCTATAGCAGTTGTGTACTCTGTTGCACCAAATATGAGCTCAGGTGCTCGATAATACCTAGAGCAGATGTAAGAAATATTTGGTTCTCCTTTAACCTGCCAAAAAATTGGAGCAGATTATCCAATCAGAAAATGCATCAAATAGACTCATGTTAGAACGGACAAGAGGCAAAGAAAAAATGTAAACACACCAGAACTTTGGCACTCCCAAAATCACATAATTTAACCTGGTGGGTATGTGGATTCACCTGCCAAAAAAAGTATCATGCCATGGATTTTTAGTATCCAGAAAGAAATGTGAAATGCAAATAGAAAGAAAAAATAGTTCTTAATAGCACTTGCTAACATGTTCAACAGTCATAAGCCATGATAGTCTAGCAAAATAAATAAAACCCTTTCTTTCAAAAATTGGGAAGAAAATTTGCATCACTGTGTGACACTAAAATTGCAAAGACATCGGTTCTCCTTTTACATTTTGGGTCGCATCAAGTACTTCCTCTTTCATCGTTACTTACTAATATTCTTTAGGTTCCAGTCCCTTCAGGAGCCAATAAAGAGATATTATAAAGACAATTGCTAGCAAGTTGATTAATTATTTTTTTTTAATTATATATCAGCAAAGAAGAATAAATTGCCTGTCTAGGTTAAGGCCATAGCAAGTTCACCAAATATGTCAGTATCAGTCTCTCATATAACTATCTTTGTAATAGAATCCATAACCCAATTGGAAGAAAAGATGTCAACCCAGAGTGATGAAAGCTCATATCAGAGCAGCAAAACATATTTTCACAGCACAATGTCCACAGACAAAATAAACACGGAAAAATGAGCTCATGGTGAGTGCAAAGTTACATTCCTATCTTTCGGTTACATGCAGTACATCTATCTAGTTACATCCTTCTATTTCTCTGAGGGGATCAGTAGCTTAAAGCATTTACAAAATGCATGATTATTGACAACATTATAAGAAGAGTAATGAGCACATGAGGAAAGAATTTTTTCTCTCATTGAAGTAATCAACCAAATTGCATTATTCTTCTCCATACATCAAATCATTGACAAACTTAAAACCTATCTTTGGTACATTTTTTCCGTACATTTGGAGCAGATATTCACATTAATATCTATTATAATGAAAATAAAGCCAAAGAGTTACCGGCAAGGTGGCAACAATATTTTTTTTTACCAAAAGCTAAAAGGAAATAAACAGCAAAGACAGTGGAGTAGATAAGTATACCAAAAGATTCTGAGGTTTGATGTCCCTGTGGCACACTCCAATAGTGCGGTGTATGTACGACAATGCCCTGAAAATCTGCCAGACAGAAAGAGCATATTGTACTTCAGGCATGTTACATAATAGAACAACCTCAAGAAAATCATTAGCTATCAAAGCGCCTTAAAACAAGGTAATTGAAGTGAAACTAGTTTCTCCTAATAAAAAACACAGTTTAATGGACTTCCCAAGGTTAGCCCATCTTCAAAACAAACAAAAGAACTAAAAAAATATTGGAACAATTTTAGCAACAATCTCTTGTCCAACATCTCACATATATGAAAACAAAGGAAAAACAATCACTTGTACAACAGAATTTGCAGAGGGCTCATAAATTGGGAGTTCATAACAAAGAGGAGCTATATAAATGACAACTCACTTTAAAAAAGAGCATACTACCTGATATGTATAAAGCTTCACAAGTATCAACGGCATCCTTTGGTTCAGCTTATTGTAGTGTTTGATAACACGGTGAACAGTTTCAGGTACATACTCAAGAACCAAGTTAAGATATAGTTCATCCTTATCAGTTGTGGAAAAGAAGCAGTGTTTCAGAGACACAACATTAGGGTGGTCAAGAAGACGCATTGTCTGCAACTCTCGGTTCTTATATCTCTTATCTTGAAGAACCTTCTTTATAGCAACAGTTTCACCAGTCTCTAAGCATTTTGCCTGAGTAACCAAATAAGAAAATCACAAAATTATGCACAGATACCTTCTCTGGGTGTATGAAGGGTATATTGATAAGCATAAATGAACAATGGCACTTGTAATGAAGAAAATAAAATAATACCTGAAACACCACTCCAAAGGATCCTTGTCCAACAACACGTTCAGCCATGTAACTAATAGTCTGCAATAAAGACCAAGTGAAATTGTGCAACAATTTGGCCAATAATAAGAATATGTGTAAACTCATAATCATTTTACTTGTCTACCCTAATCAACTAAAGAAGAGAAAACACCGGAATCATATCAACAGACCAACAGAACAAAAAAGGAATTAAATTGGAAGTGAGTGACACAGCACATTACCTGCTTTGGCTGGCCATTTCTTCCACCAATAGTTGTCACTATTATGTGGCCTGTCTCAGTCCCATTACCGTCAACAATTGCTGCTTCCATTTCCTACAAATGAACACTTCAAATGTGATGAACAAAGTTGAAAAGGAGAACGAAATCACCACAAAAAAAGGAGGATCCAATAAAATAAAGACAAATAGCAAAAAGCCTATGTTCTTCAATATGCAGACCTTATCATCCCTGATTCTCCTGTCATTCATCTCCTCAGGCAACCTATCTACCCCAGCATTATGGCCGCTGGATTCTCTCAAACCCGATGTAGGTGCTAAGCCCACGGAAGCCATTTCCAAGAAAAGTCTGCTTACTAGTTATCACCACAAAAGGTCATTCACCTGACCACCATAAAAAAAATGGGAACATCAGCATGATAACACATCACATCATATCATAGTACATACAGAAACAATTATGGGCAAAACCTCCAATAAAAAGTTGAACTGAATGACATCCATATCTTTTACTGGTAATGACTGTACATTGAAACAACTCTAATCAATTGAAATTATGCGCTCAAATACAAGATAGCCCTGCTGACTTAATGTGTTTCCAATTGATTGTCCAGGAAATTTCTTTATGAAAAATGTTAAGCTGATTGTCCAGATAGAGCTATTCCAAATATAGCTTTGTAGTTGAGCTAATTGCAAATTATCTCCCCCCGTTTCCCAATTGTTCCATTGTAAAGTAGGGAATTTAAAATTCAAGATCAAGAGCAAGCTTGCCTACTTTTTTCATAAGCGTAGCACGTCACACAGCAGAAAAAAAAATTGAAATATCACCATAAGATTAAATCAAATTTCACGAGACGAAAAAATAGTTTCAACAGCATTTAACCAAAGAAACATTCATTTATAGCCCAAACAGTTCAAACATATGCGACCTCAGCTCATACAATTGTCCCAACACAATCATAAATACAAGGGCAGAAAAAACTCCGATTGAAAATTAGGCACCTGGCCACAATTCAACAATTATTTCTCCAAAAAAAAATCCTAAGCATCTACGTCAAAAAAAAAAACACACACACACAGAGATTTGAGGATTAATTAAGTCAAAATTTATCTTCCCGTTCAAGAAAAAAAGCGAAAAGGGAAGGGCAACAGTTCAAAGATTTTCAGGTATTCAAGAAATTAATAAATACAGAAAATCACAGAATTTATAAGAATATACGAATTTCAAAAGACGGCTTCAAAATAGGTAAAACAATGAATAAATAAATTACACAACCAGTTTTAACAATTAATAAATCCACAAAAAACGAATTACCGAAATCTACAAGAAGATCTAAACGGATCCATAAATAACCCGATCCATATGAATTTAAACGAAAAAGTAGAACACGGATCTACAACGTAGAATACCAGAGCTAAACTTTCCAAGAACAACAAGAAAACAAAAAGGAAATACACAAATGAAGAAAAATATGGATACCGAAAGAATCAAAATGTTGAGGAGACGGAGAATACACCGATCACCGGCGGTCCTCAGATGAAAATTGTGGCGGAGATGATACCATCACCATGAGAGAGAAAAAGAGATACAAAGAGAAAGAAGAACCTGATATTGATTGAGAGAGAGAAAGAGAGAGGGATGTACTTATATTTTGCTTTTTCTCTATTTATTTTGTCAATTCTATAATTCTTTTACATTTTTGTTCACAAGTTTTTTGGGTTGGTAAATGCGCGACTGTCACAGTCAAAGCACAACCAATTTTAAATACATTTTCATCGTCTAATCCCCTCATCAATTTTATTAGCCACAAGGTTTAATAAAAAATAAATTATATTTATATATTTATGAAAAGTAAAGTTTACTTGATTGTGAAAACTTTTACTCTAATAAAACTACACTATCAACGTATATAACGCATCTCTTTGGGAATATTAGATAAAAAAAAAATTAAAAAAAAAAAAGGAAAGTGAATGATACTCGAAAATTTATTATCCATTTATTGAATTGAATATTAAATTAAATTTTAGAATGTGATAATCTAAAAACTTTAATTCTTAAAAAATTACGAATAAATATATTAGTGACTTCAAAACAATATGGCACGTCCCACAAAAATTGTCACATGATTTGAATAGAGAGAGAAATTATTATTTTAAAATTTATGTTGTACTGTATTATTTTATAAATCTCATTTACTTGTATTTTGACTAGGATATTAAAGTCGGTATGATATACGAATTTCTACACATTTCAGTTTGTATTTTTTGTAGTCAATATCTTTAAAATGTTATATCAAATATCATACGTACGGTTTGATTTTTCTCCTTTTGATTTTGAATTATTCCGTTTGGTGGATAATGACAACTTTTTTTTTTATCTTTAACGAGTAAAAAAGTACTTGAACAAAACATTAATTTAATGAAAGTCTTTTTTTATATATTTTAAATTTCCAGAAGAGTACAGGGACAATAATAATTTCATTGTAATTTTATAGGTGAAGTCTGAAAATATAAAATATTATATTTTAAGTTTTTAACTTTATCTTGAAAAGATAGAGGAGTTATTTTTAATAGACTCTTGATTGAATGTATAATAAAAATAGATAGCAATAAGAAACATTAATAATAGAAAGGAAAAAAATAACTAGGCTAAAAGAAAACAAAACAGAAAATTTAAAGCTAAGGGAAAACAAAAAGAAGAATATATTACGCTAAGAATGGGAAATAAATATGTGACTCCTATTAATTTCTGACTTTCACGCCTTTGTATTAAGGATCACGACCTTAGGGACATGAAGGTGCATCATATCTTTGCATAATCACCTCACTCTCATACTTCTTCGGCCTATCTACACCCTACCACTCCCACCCTAGGGCCCTAATAGCCAACCTTTCACACATCATAATTGGAGCATCTGTACATCTTTTTTTACATGTCTGAAACATCTTAATCCCACATGTTGTTATCTACGAGAGCATTTCACCTTATTCAGAATTGCTCCATTTTTAATCTTATATCTCCTTTGATACTCACACATCCACCTCAAGCACTTTCATCTTTTGTAGATGAGAATTCTTGACTGACCAACACTTCGCTCACAAATCATAGTCAGTCTAACCATCACTCTATAGAAGTTATCTCTCAAACTAGATTACACACGTTTATCACACATGACCCCAGCTGATAGCCTTCATTTCATCTACCCTGCTCTAATACGATGAGTGATATCTTTATCAATTTCTACATAAATTTTTATTATTAATCCAAATACATTATATTTTTTTTCTACGTTCAAACTCGTAACATGAGACATGTCACTAAAAGAACAATATCTATATTGTAAATATCAATTTTTTTTCAAAACGTAAACTATATTATATTAAAAATCAAAATATATAGTACCTGATTTTTTTTTTAATTTCGATTTGAATATTAAGGATATTGCAAATTATGCAGACGCCTAATGATGACCGTTCGAAGCCATCTTTTAGAAGAAAAGAGAATTCAGTGTTTATTTATTTTTAAGTTAAGGAAAGAAAGGCGCAATGATTTGGGCGACTGTGTCCTTAGCAGCTTTGGACAACACCTTAGTTGTTATGAGAGAAAAGGCCAACATGGAAATAATAAAGTTGGGGGCAGGAAGGGAGCATTCTTGTATGCACAGTGAACTATTTAATTACTAATTTTGTTGGGAATACTATTAATAGAAGTGTGTTTTCTTTAACTGCTTAAACTTTTAGATGAGATGGTCACACACTTCAACATGATTATTAGAGCACATAGAGGTATGAGATCGAATGAATATTATTAATAAGAGTGAGCTCTCTCTAACATTTTAAATTTTTAAATGAGATAGTCACACACATCCAAACATAATATTTTTAATTTTTCATTTCGGAGAAACACTCCTATAAAAAAAAAAATATATCATATATGGTTAAGTTATATACATTTTCGATCATGAAATAATTTATAGCCTTTTTCTGTTAAGCTTAAACTTAACTCTTATTTGATCTTTTTATTTTTTCTGATCTAAAACTCCTTTTTTTTGCAATACGATTTACATGATATCATGTTCGAAAATTAATAAATAGAGATTTAAAAGTGATTGAAATGAAAAATTAGAACTTTTTTTCGAACTGAAAAAAATATGTTATTGTTGGTTCCAAAGATTTTATACAGAATTAGTTATTAAATGACTTTGATTAACTTAATAATATCACTATCATTAACTTAGCATTCTCATTTATTGTGATGTGTTCATGGAATTAAGTAAAACTTTGGGGAAAGTCGCCACTTTTAATCACTTTGTTGACCTTTTGGTAATTGGTGAGAAAATAGGCTTCATTCATTTCCCAAGACCATCTATCTCTAAACTAAAATTAAAATTTTATTAATAATATTTCAAAATTATAAATTATAATTTTAATTATTTAATTGATGAGAAAATAGGCTTCATTCATTTTATTTCAAAACAATAGTGTGATTTTTTAAAAATAAAACGGAAAGTACTTCTATTAGATTACTGTAACTTTTAAGGTAATTATAATTTGGTCGTACACACTAAATTTAAGAAGACTACCTAACTACTCACTTAAATAACAACTTCATTTATGAACAATTAATGAAAGCGTATTAGTCTTTTTCTTTTTCTTCTACCTATTTAACCAATGGATATGTTCAATCAAATTATATAATGTTCAAAATGGTTTTATTTAAAAGGTAGACTAAATTCACACGTAATTTATATGTACAATATATGCAAATGTTGCTTAAATATCTTATTATTAATATATATTTTTATTTGATAAATCTTAATAATATCATCAATATTTCATACATGTAAAATTCCACTTATTTAGTAAAAAGTTCATAAAAGTATATTTTTATTTAAATTTTTATTTCTTTTCGAGATGATTTTTCAAAGTCTTTTGTATTATTTTTTTTGAATTCTAGACTAGATCAAATTATATCACACAAACGGAAGGAAAAAAAACGTATAGAAATAAGTTGAGTGACTAGTGATAAAGGGAGACTTATGATTATACAGAGTAACAGTAAGAATGTGACAGATGTATGATAATGTGGACTGAGAATAAGTAATATATCGGTCTCCAATCTCCATGTATTAAAAAAACAGCTAACTGTCTAAATAATTTCATGATTATTAATATACTATATATATATATTTATATTCTAATCAAAACAGTGCTTAGCTGGCTTGTCTGAATTATCCACGTTCAAGAAATGATTACACAGTCAGTCAAAATCTGTACATTATTAAAATGATGAATCAACAATTATAGATATGTCCACTTTGTCATGCCATTAACCAATTCAGCCTATGGTTTGGTTCATCATGAAATAAAGATAGTTGTTAATTGTGTGCAGGAAAATATTTTTTTCAAACTCTAAACTGGACAAGTGCAAACAAATATTTTGCCTGTTAGGATGTGTTCAGTGTGCAGGAAAACATCTCTTCAATTTACATATTTTCTCTAGAAAAGACAAATTCCTAATAAAATGAGAAAAATGACTTCCCTAATAAAAATAGAAGTACCAACGGACCTCATGTTCACACCTACTCCCCCACCATCCCACACCCCCACCTCCCATACACAATTTTTTAAAGTAAAACCTTTTCCCTTATCTTCAATGGAAAAGTATTCTGAAATTCCAAGTTAATAATTGCACCCTATCCTATCAGTCTTTTTGAGTCCCTATATAGAAGGATTAAAAAAGAAAATCAATCTACTAAAAAGCACTAATCCCTTTAACAAAGTAGAATGTATGCTGTGTCTAATTCTCCATTGCCATAGAAATGCCTCATTTTTGGTAATGCAGCTAAGTTACTAATAAAAGACAAGTTGGCAAGTGTTGAGCTTCAATGTGTATTCTGTCACAGTGTGAGATCACCTGTTTGTCCAGTCTAGATTCACAAACAGGTGAGTTTTTTGCTGATTTAACCACCTGTTTGGATTAACATTTCTCTGATTTCCTTTTGCGGCTCGAAAGAAATCAGAGAACATTTGAAATGTGATTGCTGTGAGATACGAGAGAAAATGTGATCTATTATCCTCTAACAATTTGAATAGAAAAGAAAATATCCTTTTCAGACCTCCTGTAAAAAAAAAAATATAACTGAAAGAATTTGTAAAAGGTTAGAAAACCCAATTCACCAAGTGTCTCAATGAACAGTTTTTGGATTTAACTAACAGAAAAATGGTAGTTCTTTTTTTTTATTATATGTATATATACTAGTCATTTTCACAAATCACAATACCAATTGAGAATTTTTACATGACTGCACAAAGTAGGTAAAAATGATTGACCAAATTTTCACACACTAAAAAAGTGGAATCACAGTTTCCATATCACTGGTCTCTAAGATAGAGAGATCACAGCAGTAAACATGAGATATCAAACCTTGCCAAACTAAACAATGTTTCAACAAGAGGATATAATGATAGGATGAAGATCTCTTGCTGGTGGGAAGGTGGCAAAATCAACTCCTATCAGGATTAGAGAACTTGCTGTAAATTGCATTAACCAACAGCTCTGTGCAGTTCCTGTTACACAGAAAAACTCATTAAAGCTTGTAAATTTTGCAGCTCATAATTGAACTAGTCATGCAATAAGCAGAGGGGTTGTAATCTGATCAGTCATTTTAACGGCAATACGATGAAATGACAACAGTCAAACTAGTTCCAATCAAAGCAAAACATATTTGCTACTATATCTTAAACCAATGACCTAGTTCTATATATGATGACTACTTAAGCATTTAGAATTTTCCAATACAACTTCGGACATCAATTTCTTAATTTAGAGTAATAAAATTTGTGCATATAAAGACTTCATAGAATACTACAAATTACAAGTTAAAAAGTAAAATGCCATGGTAAAAAAGAACTAATTGCTCTACACGAATGATAGCTGTCATAATTTTAAAAAAAAAAGGCAGAGGGAAATGGAATAAATACTTACTCTACACTTTTCACTTATCATCAATCATCAGTGTCTTGACAACATAGCATTTCTATAACATAAGCAGATATGAAGAGAAGTTGCAACAAACATATATAATTTGGCGGTATGTGCACACTTTCCAATCTATTTTCACAACCTCTTTCTACCATGAAGGTTTATAGGAGAGGGTCAACAACAGCTATTTCATGTCAAACTAGCCTCCACTTTGCATTGAGAACTGAGGCACTCGACCTAGTGGAATGATTAGATCTTTCATGATCTCATATTCCGTTGTGCTTATCTGAGCACCATCAAGCACCTGTTTAGCCAAAGGGAACAAGAGGAGATCTCAGTCCACCTGGTACTCTTTGAGTCAAGAAACTATTAACGTCTTATGCTGGAAAACTAGGAAAAAATAGAAAGAAAATACGTCAGTGCAATAATGTACTAGAAAACCCCATTATACATGAATTTTAGGTTACGTCCCGATATGATAAATAGTCATTCTTCAATCCTAACAAGGTAGGCAAACACTCCATCCACTACTATGTAATCATATATCCTGCAGATCAAAGGGAATATTTTGAAATATTCACTAATCTTCTCTTACTTTACTTCAATGAATCTAGACACATAATATTGTTAATTCACTCGTTTTCACATAAAAACATTTGTCAACCATGTATGCTCGAGTATAACTACTTATACTGCATTCTAGTTAGTCTGCGGAAGGGTAGCAAGTGAAATCAGGTTCTCTTGATTTTCAACAAAAACATTTTGAACCATGTTTGCTCACGTATAATTACTAGTACTGCATGCTTGTTAGCAAATCTGTGAAAGGTTTTGGTAAATGATATCAAGTGGAGTTAAAAAAAATTGGACAGCTTGCTCTGTTAAGCTGATAGCATTCAACTGAGCCTCAGGAGCTGCCATATGCCTCATGAAAATTCCACAAAACCAAGTTCAACTATAAGCAGAACAAGTATATCAATCCACAAGTCAGTTGCAAAATGGAAAAAGAGACATTTATTGGAGGTTATTAGCGCACCTCCCTAATCTTTCAGTTTTCAGCTTGATGAACAAGAGCAGCCAAACTAGAACAACTATGATACAATCAACTTCTCAGTAAAAGCCAGCCACAAGACAACATCACAACTTTCTATTTTATCGTTGACAACAATACAACTTCAATGCAAACTCATCAAACAACTTTGTTCACTAGGCCGAAGGGAGGAATACACTTCTGTTTGCCAGCAATACTGTTATTAGCGTATTCTTAGTAATATTCTCTGGCAAGCAGGAGGGTACAAAACGGCAAGTCTACCATGTAATTAGGTTTTCTTTTCCCTACCTACAGGTGGCCATTTTGAAATTGCTGTTATTATATGCCTTTCACTTAAAATACATAATCATTTCATTTTCTTCCAGTATAAGTAATCGGGTTATATTTGACTATAAACACATGTAATGGAATTTAGAAGTTCATCCAACCCAAGGTCTACATTTTTGCATCAAATCTCTTCCTTGGTCTTTTGGTTTCTCTTGCATACGAGGACGACATAGTCCTGCTCACTCCTGCATCTTCTTGGAATTTCAATAGTACATCCCATCTCCCATCATAATGGTTTCATTTAAGAGAAGGAGTAAATTGCATACCAAAGAAACAAGAAAGAAGGTGGTCAAGGTGAGTTTCCCTGTTGCCTTGCAAACTTGAGAGTAATAAATAAAACAAGGAAGAAACAATTTTTCAGAAAAAGAAGACTCCATCAAAATCCCCAAGGTCCAACAGCGCATGGTTTGAAACTTGGCGGAAACTGAGCCCGCCCATCTAACCTTCTCCACTTAAATATCAAACTACAAGGTTGTAACTCACGACGAGCGCGTAAACTCACACATCTCGCGTTGTACTCTTATCACTAGACCAAAGCCCTGAGGCTTAAAAACAAAGATGAGCGTATCCTAGAAGAAGCAACAGGGGAAATGAGTGGAATATGTTTTGGAACTGTAGTTTTCTAGAAGATGGGACAACAAAAACTCTAAAGAACAGTAAGGCCATAATCACACTCTAAAGAACATGTTTCAATTCTTTCCTTTGGAAACAATATAGTCAACATCTAAAGAACAGTTGGTCCTTTCTAAGTAACATGAAAAAAGAACGGAAAAAGTAATGTCTATCACATATAAAGGTTTAGAGCCCTAATAAATTGCATTTACCAAAATATTCAAGCTCGAGTTAGTGAAAACTGCCACCATTAAAATATAGGCATCTATGTCCAATATAATTCTGGAAGGTGGCAAATCTAGTGAAGATTTAAAAGAACTAACTAGACCTGGGGAGGGAATGGAGGGGATTCCTGAGAACAAATGTTAAGAGTGAGATAAAGGAAAGAAAATCGCATGAGAACATAGAAGCTTATGATCCCAAATTTCTACCTTTGGAAGCGAAGTCCTTCGCCCTGTCATATATGGAGTCAGTGTGGGTATCCTACATACAGAAAGGGCATCAAGAAACAGAAGTACAATAAGTTGCCACTGCTTCATTCGGAATGCAGGGAGTGGATCCACAAAAGACATTGTATTTAAGAAGAGAACCTGCACATGTCAAACAAAGAAGAGTCATCCTCACAGATGATGATTACTATTTAGTCATGACATGCAATGATATCCTTAAACCACAAATACCCTCGTCTACCTAACTACGCCATCACAGCCAACACACCAATGGAAAAGTCTCAGTTGGTTCTAAGCACATCAAAGAACCTCCTCTAGCTTTTGAAAATGCACATCAAACCTCATTTAAAAGTATAATGGTGCTAATGAGGATAATATATCACACAAGCTTATTTCTTCTCTTAACTTAAGAATTAAGTAAAAAAATGAAATTGAACTACATATGGTAGAAAACCATGAGCAACTTCAAGAGTCTTGGCCAATTTTTCCACTAATTTGTTTGTAGAAACAAAATGCCATCCCATCACCTCCACCAGCCAACTACACAACGCTTGGCAGAATCATTCCATCATAATTACAGGTGGTACTTGTACTGACTTCCTCCCCAACCCCCCATCACAAAATGTCGATTGTTTGAGGCTGAGTGAAAAGAGAGAACCATAAATTTGGACTTTCAGGTAGTCTAGACAAGACAATCCTTTACAAGCCTCTTGTATTCTGCAACTTCATGCAATGCACAGTACTGGCAACATTTAATAGCATATTTAAAGTTATCTCCTACTGGGAAATGAAATCCTAAACCAAAACAAAACCATGAGATTAAAATTGCTTCCAAATACAAAGTCAAAACAAAAGAAATTAAAATTGATTCCTAACTGCACAAAAAAAAGGCAACCACTTAATGTCTCCTGACAGCATGCAGAAGTCATTGACTTGACAACTTCCACAGTTATGCTAAAAAAGCTTTGGGAAAGGGAAGATAATATCTTAAAATATAATCATACCATTCCTTGCTCTAAAGTAGATATTGGTACAGGCAGCCTAAGGTCAGCAACCAATCCTGGCAATGCTCGAGCAAGACAGCCAGCTAGAGTCTGCTTGATCTCAGTTGACCGGCCATCAGATAACACAATTTTGTGAGGATATTCTCTTCCATTGATAGACAAATACTCCTCATTATTTCTTTCATCATGCCCATATATAAATGCCAAGGACGATGATGATATCCATGTGAAGAGGGAATTAAACATTGTTGCGAAAGGTGACAGCTGAAGAAAATCAGACACACACACACCCAAAAAAAGGTTAAGAAAGGAAAAAAGGAAGGGTGTGTGTGGGGGGATATGAAGAGAGAACAAGAATATTAAACAGTGGTAGCAAGTTCCAAGATTGTAAAAGGTTTGCTGAGCAACTTACACTCATATTAAACCCCTCGGGTGGACTATCATACCAAGAGTCCTCTGATTCAAAAACATCATAATTTGGCATCCCTGGTTTTCTTGGCCATTTTAAAGGAGCTGGTTCTATATCAAGCATCTCATCAGTCTCCTGAAGTATTGCTTCATCCACTTCTTGTGAAGGTGGCAATATTACAATCCCGGCTTTGGACACTAAATATCACATGCAACAGAACTCAAAAGCAATTAGATACAAAGAGTGTATGACTTACAAATCTCCTAATAAGGAAGGTCAATGAAAATGTCATACCAGCATCAGGGACATCAGAACCTGAGGCAACAGCCTCTGCTGCTTGGCTTAGTGCTGCTGCACAGGCTTCTGCAGATTCAAACCGATATGAATCATCATCCTCTTCCATGTCTGTAGAGGCTGATCCCCCATAAGCTTGGTTCTCATATTCTGATATTTTGGATGAGCTCTCTGTTTTCTTGCCAATGCCACCATCGATATTTTCATCAGCCCAAGTAACTGACCGAGACATTTTCTTGGAATTTGAAGATTTTAAAGAAGATTTGAGAAATTGGTTATCATGTTCACCATCTGATGCATATTTCCTTCCGGCATCCGACATATTTAGGACACTTTTGTTCTTGACATCATGTTGGGAAGGACCAGAAGACACTTCTCCAGAATTAAATTTGTCCACCTTCAAAAATCTAGTGTTCTTATCCGATTTTTCTGTTTCTTCTCCAGAACGCAACTGCAAGGCATCAACTTGCTTCCCCAGTATAGAAACATCATCATTCCTATCTTTGTACCTCGTCTTTGCTTGGGCTTCTTTGAACTTTTCACTCGAGACAGCATTTACAGGAGCTGGAAACTTAGAAATGCTATACTCATCTTGAATTATAGTGCTGGAAAAATCAAACTCATTAAGTATCATGTTTTTCTCATCTTGGAGTCTGGCATGCTTATTCTTGGATCCTGCAAAATTAGTAGTATTTGTCATTATCAACAAGGGCATAAATTTTGATTAGCTAGAATAAGAAGTCTCTTACATTCAAAAATTTCAAATGAAGCGACTCCAGCAAGCATAAGCTAGAGAACCTTTCCCCTATCAACTACAGATACCTGTTTAGATCATTGAAATTCTCGTACCTTTGTTAATGTTTTTCAACAGTGCTGGATTCACACTTCGATCTCTCTGTGGAACATAGCCTTCAATTGCATTAGATGGACCCATCCACTCTTCCAATGAAACTTCACCACCCTTTACATCCACTTTTTCCTGGATCTTCAACTTAGAAGATCCTTGATCTCCATTTCCCTTCACATCTTCTGTGGAATGCAAATGCAACCCCTTAAATAGATTCAGGACTTCATTAAGCTTTGCTGGATTCAGTGTAGAACTTCTCTCATCCTGCAAGCTACCAGCAAATGCTCCGCTATTGACAACACAATTTGTTGAACAGTACATGTATGTTTCGTGAAGATCATAAACTTTATGCTCCTTCAATGATATTCTGTAATGTCCTTTCCGAGACCTTTCAGAAGGCAGAGAGTTGCTGCAAAGAGGATAACCACACATGTTTGCTATTGATCGTTCAGTTACTACATCCTGATAATCACTCCGAGACAACAGAGATCCAGCAGCAATGAGTTGGTTTTCATCTTTGATGCCTTCAAGAAGACAGAGTTGTAATTTGTGGACAGCATCTTTAACAGCAACGGCTTCTCCCTTTGCCATTAGAGAACTTGTCCAAAGTACTGATAACAAATAAAAGTTATTCCAATAAGTTGATAAAATACATGATATGAGATGGATATTAGATATAAAAAATAAATCTCACTCATTCTGCATGTTATTCACCACGGACACCATAGCATACAAAAGAACATCTAATATACCATATGAGATCTTACATCAATAAATGCTACTCCCTCCATCCCAATTTATCTGGCAGATCCAGTAAGAATCTCATACACAAGCACATCCCAATTACAGTGCCTGGCAAAAGTCTCTTGATATTAAGTTTTGCTAGGAGTAAAACACTTATGTCTGCTTTGTTCATGATCATTGCAACAAAATCAAGAATCTGATGGTAAAGGGAGAAGTGAATTCACAAAACATGGAGTACTAATTAATGCAAACACAAATAACAAATGACGGAACCAAGAAATTGCAAGTGGCATACGATCAAACATGTTACCTGCAGACATCAGCATAACTACCTAATACTAAAAAGTATAGTCCATATATAGTTATGTGAAGTTCCATTGCCCTAATCGTGGAACTTCACATGTGCAATTGAAGGGGAAGAATGAGTTGACTAAAGGAAAATTCATCTTAACAATGATTAATTAAATTAACTTAAACCTCACTCTCGCCTTAGGGTCAATGCATCAACTATCAGAAAAAGGGTTATTTGTCCTTCTAATATCGAAAATAAATAATATTTATCCTCCATTATACTTTTTCAACAAATATATCCTTATAATCATATTTTAAAATTATATTTAGCCCCACCGATTAAGCTGAGTTATATTTAATTATCACCCATTTCAAGTTTAAAAAGTCACTGTACCATACTATTATTGAACGAAAAAACCAACTTCATTGACTAGAAACACTAACTCTAGAGAAAAAAAGGGAATGACAGGTCATAAAAGTAATTAGCAATTTAAACCAATCAATTCAAGAAGTGACAAAAATGAAACTAGAATGTGAAGAGGTTGGACCTGCAATCTATTCTGGCTTGTGTGCGGCACGCTAAGCAGCGTGAGAGCTTTTTTGTCTATGTGAGTGTATAGTGGAGGCTAGATCACTCCGCAACCCTACTTCTTTATCAAGGTTCTGAATAACAGCGAAAAGAAAAGGAAAAAAGAAACTTGGACAGGGTTCTTTTCAATCAAGATTTTAAGGCTGACAATCATTCGTCGATATTAAGTTTTGCTAGGAGTAGAACACTTATGTCTGCTTTGTTCATTATCATTGCAACAAAATCAAGAATGTGAATATAAAGGGAGAAGTGAAGAGTAATGACGTGAAGGCAGTGATTTCACAAAATAGGAGTACTAATTAATACAAACACAAATAACAAATGAATGAACCAAGAATTTGCAAGCGGCATATTATCAAACATGATACGTGCAGAAATCAGCATGACTACCTAATACTATAAAGTAAAGTCCATATATAGTTATGTGAAGTTCCATTGCCTTCACTCCGCAACCCTTCTTCTTTAATCAAGATTCTGAATAACAGTGAAAAGGAAAGGAAAAAAGAAACTTGGACAGGGTTCCTTCCAATCAAGATTAAAGAATCTTGGACAGGGTTCCTTTCAATCAAGATTAAGGCTATCAATCATTGTTGATATTAAGTTTTGCTAGGAATAAAACACTTATGTTTGCTTTGTTCATTATCATAGCAACAAAATCAAGAATGTGATGATAAAGGGAAAAGCCAAGAATAATGACGTAAAGGCAGTGATCTCCACAAAAACAAATAACAAATGACTGAACCAAGAATTTGCTAGCGGCATATTATCAAACATGTTACCTGCAGAAATCAGCATGACTACCTAATACTACTAAAAAGTAAAGTCCATATATAGTTATGTGAAGTTCCATTGCCTTCACTCCGCAACCCTACTTCTTTATCAAGATTATGAATAAAAGTGATAAGGAAAAGAAAACCCTACTTCTTTATCAAGATTCTGAATAACAGTAAAAAGGAAAGGAAAAACCTTACTTCTTTATCAAGATTCTGAATAACAGTGAAAAGGAAAGGAAAAAAGAAAGTTGGACAGGGTTCCTTCCAATCAAGATTCTTGGACAGGGTTCCTTTGAATCAAGATTTTAAGGCGATCAATCATTAAGTTTTGCTAGGAGTAAAACACTTACGTTTGATTTGTTCATTATCATTGCAACAAAATCAAGAATGTGATGATAAAGGGAAGAGCCAAGAACAATGACGTAAAGGCAGTGATCTCCACAAAAACAAATTAACAAATGACTGAACCAAGAATTTGCAAGCGGCATATTATCAAACACGTTACGTGCAGAAATCAGCATGACAGCCTAATACTAAAAAGTAAATCCATATATAGTTATGTGAAGTTCCATTGCCTTCACTCCACAACCCTACTTCTTTATCAAGATTCTCAATAACAGCAAAAGAAACGGAAAAAAGCTTGGACAGGGTTCTTTCCAATCAAGACTTTAAGGTTAACAATCATCCGTTATAAATAATTCTCTTACCTTAAAAGAAAAAAAGTCACTGGTAATTTCACCCTAAATCATCAACATAATTGAATCTCTCTACAGCACCCCCAAGAACAACGAAGGAATCAGGTCTCTGTAAGCTCTACAAATGGCGGCTGTAGGCTTTGGATTGTTGGGCAAATGGCAAGGCAACTCTTATTAATAGTAGTAGTGTTGGCAAAAATCCCAAAAACGAAGGCGGTTGGATAACGGGTCAAATGCGGGTCAGCCCATATAACCCATAGTAAAAATGGGTAAACCCGAGAGTTTTGTTAGTGATTTTACTAATTACAGCTTTAGGAATTTTAGTAATTAACATGAAATATTTACTAAATTAACAAAAAAATCTTGACGTTAGTTATCATCAAACTTATTTATTCAATTATTTTCACCGCAACTTTGAACAAAGAAAAATAAAAATATTTTTACACCTTTTTTTAAGGAAAACACTACTAAAAAATTGCCGAAAAACGACGGCAAAAAGCGACGGACTGCGTCACTTTTTTGGTCAAAAGCGATGCAGTCATGTTCGTTGCTTTTTGGCTCGACACTTTTCAAAAAGCGACGGACTGCGTTGCTTTTTGAAATTTTTTTCAGAAATTTATTCCGTCGCTTTTTTTATATTTTCATTTATTTTTTATTTCCAAAAAGCGACGCACTCCGTCGCTTTTCTGGAAATTTATATTTTGAAAATTCCAGAAAAGCGACGGACTAAAGGACACTGTCCGTCGCTTTTCTGGAAATTAATTTTTTGAAATACCTAGAAAAGCGACGAACTAAAGGACCCTGTCCGTCACTTTTTTGGAAATTAATTTTTTGAAATACCCAGAAAAGCGACGGACAAAACCACCCGTCCGTCGCTTTTTTCTGCAATTTTTTGACAGCATAAATCAATTCAATTCATATTGAATCAACCCAATCAAATAAAATATAATGTAAATATCATACACAACATATAAAACAACAAACTTAAATCAATCTTCAAAAATATCTAAATCACAATACAAAAACTTATAAAGTCATTCAAAATGTGTTTCAAAATTTCAAAAAGTTCATAAAAGAGACCTAAAATAGGGAGTATGATCTACAAAATCATCATGCTCCTCACTGTCGTCGTCGGTGTCCTCGGGAGCCGAAGATGTAGTAGGTCGATGAGCGAGGTTCAACACTTGTTCTTTGATTTGCTGAACGGTCGCACTCATGCTTTGTTGTTCAGCTACTCTTCTCCGCTCAGACTCTGCCAGTGCCGATTTAAGTTGTGCTATTTGAGCCGACATAGCAGCAATCTGAACACCGTCAAGTGTCTCGGCTTGACGTGATGATCCAATACCTTGTAAGCCTGACTGGAGTCGTCTTACATCGTTTCGAGAGCCTCGACCATAGACTTTACCCTTGTGTGTCCCCCTACCACTTTTTCTGTCCAAATTTGGCTAAATAGTCCGGGTGTCAGTTGGACCGAACTATCTAGATTCTCATTGACGTACTGATGAAACTCATTCTGCATATTAAATATAAAAATTAACACCAATATATATACATATCATAAATATATTCACTATTAATATATATTATTCATATTAAATTAGTTAACTTACAAAAGTTCGTTCGGCCCTTTCCTCCACCCACACATCCGGATTTGACTCATTTTCTTTCTTCTTCACATGAGTCTTCTTGAAAGCCTCCGGTACAAGGGGAGTGCACCCCATTTCTTTTTCCTATAAATAAAAATGAAATTTATATTATAACGATATTAATCAACTAATTATTTATTTAAAAGTTTGAATTAGAACTTACCATCTCTCTTGTAATTGTTCCAACGCTCTTTGCACCTCCAGTGTGCAATGAGCCACCCTTAAGACTGCCTCTAGCCTTTTTGGCTTGTTTGGACATCGCCTTGAACTTATCTGTGTTCCAATATTGACGCAATCTATCCATCACATGAGACAACATCCAACCCGGACACTGATCAGTATCCCGGGCTTTCTTTAGCCAGCTAGACAGTCTTCCTCTCAAATGTGGTCGCAATGACCATATACATTATCAAAATGCTTCCATGCTTCACCATCAGATGGATGAGACAAGACACTCGGCGACCTTCCATATTCACGATGCCATCTCATATGTGGGACAGACCTCATCGATGTATACAACCTCTTTAACCTAGAAATAAGAGGTAGATAATGCATCGCCTTAACTGGGACCATCTTTTCAGCCGGAGTCCTCTTATAACGAGCATGTCCACAAAACTTATAATTTTCTAATTCACTATCAGTCTTGTAAAACAACATGCAACCATTAACACAACAATGAATTCTATCATACTTCAATCCTAACTTGGAAACCAAACGCTTTGCCTGATAGAAGTTCTTAGGTATGTTAAACTCCGGATTAACTAGTTCACCCAAAAGATCAACCATTGAGTCCATAGCCGCATTAGGAACATTCCAATCTAATTTAATATTCATTAATCTAACCGCAATTGACAAGGCAGAATGCGGACTCCCTTCACATAGTGGACGACTAGACTCTTCGAATTGATCATAGAATCGTCTTGCTTCTTCATTAGGAGCTTCATCAAAATATTGTTCGGATTCCATTCCACCTTGAACCCCGAAAGCATCATTGATCATTTCATGAACCCTATCATGTTCAACCCTATCATCATGTTCAACCCTAATTTGGTCATATGGTGCAAGCATATTATATTCATCCACAGGCATCAAATTATAAAACATACCATTCAATCCATACAAAATATCTAGGCTTAAATCCATTACGATACAAATGAACAATGATTGTATTTGGTTCAAAAAAATTTAAGCACCTACATGCACTATAAGGACACCTAACCAATCCATTATTCTTGAAAATGTCAATCCATTAACCGTCCGTCGCTTTTTGTAAAATAATTTAAAAAATAATTATTTTTATTAAAAAGCGACGGACAGTGTGACAAATGGCGTCGCTTTTTGGAGCGACGCCATCCGTCGTTTTTTAGCAGTTTTTTAGTAGTGAAAATTACTCCATCACATTTGAGATTCTATATCAACATGAACTAATTGCTATTGGTCAAGCTTTTTCCACCACTTGTATATACTTTAATAGTGTCATTAACTATACCAACATGGACTAATTGTTATTGGTTAGAGCTTTTTTGAGCACTTGTCCATACTTTAATAATGTCATTAACTTTTTCGAGCACCTGTACATACTTCTAATATGAGATCGTTTGATAGGATGTATAAGAATAATATTAAGTAGAGTGTATTCATGTTAGTTATGTTAGTATTAATTAATTATATGTAAAGATTATTTCTTATGCATTATTTGGTTTGATGCATTGAAAATAACATATATTATATAATTTATTTATAAAGATACCTTCCACAAATATGATGGAAATAGGTTAAAAAAAGATTTTGAGGGACAATTGGGTCTTAATCATGCTAATACATACTATCTCCGTCCACTTTTATTTGTCATGTTGCGTTTTTCGAAAGTCAATTTGACTAATTTTCAAAGTTAAATTAGATAACATTAATTCGATATTTTAAACAAAAAATTTAGATATTCAAAAACTATACGAAAAATACTATAAATTGTAATTTCTTGCATATCAATATGATGAAAAAATAGATCATAAAATATTAGTCAAAGTTCTTATAGTTTCTCTAAAAAAAAAAACCATAACAATTAAAAGTGGACGGAGGGAGTACATTAAATCCCCTTGCATTACTAGAATCATGGATTTTCATGTATTGTAATGCACTCCTCAATACACGATAGAGGGTACCAAACAAGGTACTACTAGTACACAAAACTAATGCACACATTATTTCTTCTAATACAACTCCAAATGATCCCTAATATGGATTTTCATGTACTAGTAATACTCTTCAATACATAATAGAGTGCAGCTAATGCATGCATTATTTCTTCACCCCTAAGAGTGTAATCAATTTTTTTTGGGAAAAAATATGATATACCCCTCAACTTTGTCATTTAGAGTTGATATACCCTCGTTATAAAAGTAACTCATATATACCTCTCTACGGTTACACAAATAGTTCACATATATCTCTTCTTCTAAATAAATAAAGTGAAAAGGATTAATTTTAAATTTATTTATTTTTTCAAAATTATTTTAAAAAACTAACATTCATGTAAGGGAGATATTTTTCTATAAGATATGTTTTAAATTGAAAATTCCTTTGGCCAGAAAATTTGGCCCGAATGGTAAAATAACATATTTCACGCTATGTTATTTTACCTTTTTGAATATTTTTACCCTTTTAACTTTAATACTTTTTAATTAAAAAATAGAAAAAAGATGAATTTATTTTAAAATAAAAAATGATATTATAGACTTTTTAAATTTCTGGCCAAATTCTGATTAAATTTTCTGGCCATTTAGCATTACCTCTTTTAAATACACAATGAATAATCATGGTACAAGCCAACTGAATACTAAAGATTTCAATTAATTTCGGAGTTTGAATTATTTTAACAAAATTAAGTACTTCATGTGGCTTTGTAATCACAATCATCTATCCACTTGTCAATACCTTAATAGGTATTAATATAGAATCACTCCGTGATATGTGTAAAAAGTTTGAAATTATCAAGCACATATATTTTTACACCTTAACTCTTCTCGTAAATACTAAGAGAAATTAGGTATGTTTATTGAGATCATGAAGACTATAAAATCAAATAATCTTGATTAACTCAACTGATGTCGTAAGATCACAAAAAAAAAAAAAAAACAATTCGCTATGTTGGAACCACACTTTCCCTTTTTGTATTTGGATTTTGGAGTATATGGCTATCCAGAAATTACAATTATCATAACAAAACTAAATATGATATTTGCATGTCCACATCATATGAGAGAACTATAAAATTTTATATGTTTGACGGATAAAGATATTTTCGGATGAGATAGTAGTGACTATAATAACACTCATTGAATGAGATTTACTGATTTATGTCTTTATTTAATTAAAACGTAGATGAATTATTGAATCATAATACGACAATAAGAAGGAGCACACAACATTTTGCATGATACTTTTTAAAACTGGACAACATATTTCAGGGCAAAAAAAAAAACTTTTAATTCTTCAACGAGTGTTGAACTATCATCTCTACTATACGGTCTTCTTTTAGCTGAGAATTCAGAACTTGAAGATAGCAAATAACTCGTCTGAGGTAATTAATTCACTTCATGATAAAAGAAACTCTCACGTATTTTATATGAACCCAAAAAATTATTGCAGGAAAACCCTAATCAAACATGAACTTTGAAAGAAAAATAAGATGACAGACTTGCTAGACAGACAAAGTCGAAATTGAATTAACGTTTGCCAAATGAACAATTTTTTTCTATTTATTTGAAAAATGTTGAAAACATATAAAGTAAAAACTACTCCTTTTGTAAAACATAAACAAACTTTTACGCCCATTATATGATCATAACAATCTTGTGCTAGCATCAACGGAATCACCTCAGTTTATAATGATGCATAATAATAATAATATTAATAAATAATACTCCAAACTCCTCCTTTTAAAAAAAGGAATAAATATATGTATCAATTTTTTTATTTAGTTACTAGAGATATGTACACAGGTGTGTGTATTACGGATCCTCTGGGCGTAATATCTTCCAACTCGAAGGATAAGCGAAGTCATTATGCAGGGTATATAAGCGCAACGAACCCTGAAGCCCCATCTTCAATCACTCTCTCTGACATATATCTTCTTCTCTAAATTCCTCCATTGATAAAAATGATCTTCTTCGTCGATCCTGTTTAATATAAGGGATCGTAATTGCATTAGATCTGTATCGGCCATCACAAAGCTCGATTCATGTAAGATATTTGTCATTTTATTTTGTTTTAAAATGTAATTGTCGTTGATTTTTCGTTTTGTTATTCAAAACGTAGAATTTGGAAAACTTTTGATTGTTTTTGAAATTTTGAGCTGTTGTAGGATCAGGAGATTAGAGGATCGGAGAAAGGTTTATTCCTGAAAAGCAGAGTCAATTGTAAAGTGAGTTTCTGCATTTTTTCTGCTGCTAATTTTCCATTTTTCTTATTGAGCCTGAGATTCGGATGATTACTATATATGAGTTGATTTCTGGTGTAATGAATAATTTTAGCTATTGTGGATTTTTTGGAAGTTGAAAATGGAGATTCGTGTTAGTTAGTTGAATGTTTTCAACTAGGAGATTGTTCTTTTGTTTATATTTTGTATTAGAGTAGAAATCATAGCCGTGAAAATCAAAGTGTTGGCTTGCGAGAAAAATGAACTCTAGTGTAATTTTGTAAAAGTTTATTTATTTATTTATTTTTGGAATCTTGCGAGAAATTGTTAGGCCTTATTTCAGGTGTTGCTGTAAAATTGGCATTTCTCAACTTCTATATCAGAAAATGTTTTTAGGTTTGAATTGAACCATAGCTTCAGGAAAACAAGAATGAGAAGGATGAGATCTACTTTTTTTCTTTTTGACTGAGAAAATGGTAGAAAGTTTTGGGTGGAATCGGGATTTTCAAATGCAGTAGTTTCCTTCTTGCTTTCCCAAATACATATCGGTTTGAGTTGTTAATTTGATTAAACTTAGAGGACATATGTGAAGCAAGTGATTTCCCTTTCCTGGCCGGTAAATCCATAAACTGGTTGTGCCCAGTTTCTTCTTGTATTTTTGGCCTAGGATTATCTGCTAATTTTTTAACTTCCTTTACAATTGTTTATTTTAAATTCTTCACATTCTTTGGTGGAATACCATTAATGTAGGAGTTGGGTAGTTAGCTGGGTAAACTTGCTGTGTGGGAGGAGAGGAAGGAAATCATAACTTCCTGTTGTTTTTTCACAGGTTATCATCACGCTTGGCTCTGCACTTCATTGAGGGTTTAAGGACTTGTATTCGCCCTATTCGATGGCTGATACCCGGAATAGTAATGTCAAGGTTTCTAATGACAAAGCATCCGGAACAGCCAATCCTTATGCCATCAATCTGGAGAACTTCGGTAAAAGATTAAAAACATTATACTCCCACTGGACTGAACACAATGATGAACTTTGGGGAGCTTCTGAAGTTCTTGCCATAGGAACTCCTCCTCCATCTGAGGATTTGCGGTATCTGAAGTCGTCAGCTTTAAATATGTGGTTAGTTGGGTATGAATTTCCTGACACTATCATGGTTTTCATGAAGAAGCAGATCCATTTTCTCTGTAGCCAGAAGAAGGCCTCCTTACTTGAAGCTGTCAAGAAAACCTCTAAGGATGTTGTGGGAGTGGATGTTGTAATGCACGTGAGGTCTAAAAAAGATGATGGGACTGGTGCAATGGATGCAATTTTTCGAGCTATACAAGATCAGTCAGAGTCAAATGTGCCCGTTGTTGGACACATTGCGAGAGAAGCTCCTGAAGGGAATCTATTAGAGACATGGACTGAGAAGCTAAAGAATACACAATTTCAGCTCAGTGATGTAACTAATGGATTCTCTGACCTGTTTGCTGTCAAGGATACCGCTGAAATTATGAATGTGAAGAAAGCTGGCTATCTGACTTCATCAGTGATGAAGCACTTTGTAGTCCCAAAGCTGGAAAGGGTTATCGATGAGGAGAAGAAGGTGTCACATTCTTCACTAATGGATGACACTGAAAAGGTCATACTGGAACCTGCAAAGATTAAGGTGAAGTTAAAGGCAGATAATGTCGACATCTGTTACCCTCCAATTTTTCAGAGTGGAGGAGAGTTTGATCTGAGACCAAGTGCATCCAGCAATGATCAGAATCTTTACTATGATTCGACAAGTGTGATTATCTGTGCAATTGGTTCTCGATATAATAGTTACTGCTCAAATGTTGCTCGGACCTTTCTAATTGATGCCAATCCAATGCAAAGCAAGGCGTATGAAGTTCTTTTGAAGGCCCATGAGGCTGCAATTGGAGCTCTGAAACCAGGAAACAAGGCTGGAGATGTCTACCAAGCAGCACTCAATGTGGTTGAAAAGGAGGCACCTGAATTGGTTGCAAATTTGACAAGATCTGCAGGAACTGGAATTGGGCTTGAGTTCCGTGAATCAGGGTTAAACCTCAACGGCAAGAATGATAGAAAGCTGAAATCTGGCATGGTTTTTAATGTGTCTCTTGGGTTTCAGAATTTGCAAACAGGGTCTAAAAACCGAAAAACTGAAAAAATTTGTGTTTTGGTTGCTGATACAGTTGTTATTGGTCAAAATGCTCCAGAAGTGGTGACTTCTATGAGTTCTAAAGCTGTAAAGGATGTGGCTTACTCATTCAACGAGGATGAAGAAGAAGAGGAGGAGCAGCCGAAGGTCAAAGCTAAGCCTGTTGCCGCCAATGGACTCTCATCCAAGGCTACGCTTAGATCAGTTAACCACGAGACATCAAGGGAGGAACTAAGGCGGCAACACCAGGCAGAATTGGCCCGCCAAAAGAACGAAGAAACTGCACGGAGGCTCACAGGAGGAAGTTCTGGGGGTGCAGATAGCCGTGGTGCTGCGAAAGCCACTGGTGAACTGCTTGCATATAAGAACATTAATGATCTGCCACCTCCAAGAGAGTTGATGATTCAGGTTGACCAGAGGAGTGAGGCTATTCTTTTACCTATTCATGGTACCATGATTCCATTCCATATTGCCACCGTGAAAAGTGTATCTAGTCAACAAGATACTAACCGTACCTGCTATATCCGAATAATGTTCAATGTTCCTGGCACTCCATTCACTCCTCATGACACAAATACTCTAAAGTTCCAGGGATCAATATATGTTAAAGAAGTTTCATTTCGTTCAAAGGACCCAAGGCACATCACTGAAGTGGTTCAACAAATAAGAACCCTCCGCAGGCAGGTTGTCTCTAGAGAATCAGAGAGAGCTGAGAGAGCAACTTTAGTAACACAGGAGAAACTTCAAGTTGCTGGAGCCAAATTTAAGCCAATAAAGTTGTCAGATCTGTGGATTCGTCCAGTATTTGGTGGTCGCGGGAGAAAGCTTCCTGGTACTCTAGAGGCTCACTCAAATGGATTCCGGTATGGAACTTCAAGGCCAGATGAGAGAGTGGATGTTATGTATGGTAACATCAAACATGCATTCTTCCAGCCAGCAGAAAAGGAAATGATTACAGTCCTCCACTTTCACCTGCACAATCACATAATGGTGGGGAACAAGAAAACCAAGGACGTGCAGTTCTATGTTGAAGTGATGGATGTTGTGCAGACAATTGGGGGTGGAAAAAGATCTGCTTATGATCCTGATGAGATTGAGGAGGAACAACGTGAAAGGGATCGGAAAAACAAGATTAACATGGAATTTCAAACATTCGTGAACAAGGTAAATGACCTCTGGACCCAGCCTCATTTTAAAGGGCTTGATTTGGAGTTTGATCAGCCATTGAGAGAGCTTGGATTCCACGGGGTACCCCACAAGTCAACAGCTTTTATAGTCCCAACTTCTAGCTGCCTTGTTGAGCTCGTAGAGACACCTTTTGTTGTGATCACTCTCTGTGAGATTGAGATAGTCAACTTGGAGAGGGTTGGTCTCGGGCAGAAGAATTTTGACATGACAATTATATTCAAGGACTTCAAAAGAGATGTTATGCGAATTGATTCTATCCCTTCAACTTCCCTTGATGGTATCAAGGAGTGGCTCGATACAACTGACCTTAAGTACTACGAGAGCAGGCTGAATCTGAATTGGCGTCAGATACTGAAAACAATTACTGATGATCCAGAAGAGTTCATAGAGAATGGTGGATGGGAATTTTTGAATTTAGAAGGTACTGATTCGGAATCTGAGAACTCACAGGAGTCTGATCAAGGATATGAACCTTCAGATGTAGAGCCTGTTTCGTCAGACGAGGAAGATGATGAAAGTGCATCACTAGTTGAGTCGGAGGATGATGAAGGAGAGGACTCTGAGGAATATTCAGAAGAAGAAGGGAAAACATGGGAAGAGCTGGAAAGAGAAGCAAGCAATGCCGACAGAGAGAAAGGAGCTGAATCAGACAGTGACAATGATAGGAAGAGGAGGAATATGAAGGCTTTTGGGAAAGGTCGTCCTCCAGAGAGAAGAAATCTCTCTAGCAACATTTCCAAGAGACCCAGGTTTAGGTAAAGAGTGCAGTAGCACGTGCTTAACTGTCCTAGGATATTAGTTTATGCTACATAAGTTATAAGCAGCTGTAAAGTATTTACCCAACAACGGAGTTTAGACTTGGATCTTAGAATAGCTTTTCTCTTTTTCTGTGTTTGCGAAGTAGTGAATTCGTGTAAAATCAGATTGTGCAACTTAAGTTGGGTTTAAGTTCCGTTTAAATTTTGACCTTGTACTTTTCGTTTTTCAAAATTTACTCAGTTACTTGTCAGCTACATTTCAAGGACAATTGCTCGCCTATTACAGTGCAAAAGGCCTTGTTCCTAGCTATTTCTTAGTGTTATTATGGCAGTACCTGGGGGGCACGTAGAGCAGTATTTGCATATACTCTCAGCTTGTAAATATTTTGGATACTGATATTATTAATACTTGGGCACTATGCAACTGCTGCTTGAAGTGAGAATGACGCTACTTTGGGAGATGATCCCAGTTGATGAATATATGTGGCTGGAAAGTTTCACAATTGTTTTGCAATATCTTCACTTTATTTAATTAGACAAGATAAGAACAATGTTGTTATTTAAGTGCTTTTTGGTTCCTATAGTTCTACTTTCAGTTAAGCTACTTGAAGAACTAGGAGCAACAAATACGAATGAGAAGATGTATTCAAAATCATAAGCGTTTTTTTTACCCCTACTGAGAAAGGCGATAGTCTTATTTCTCAGTGCTCGAACATGGAAGGTAGCAGATTGTCTCATTTTTATGACAAATTAATAAATCTGGATGCGAGAAGCTTCAAATATCCATCCGTAGAATTACAAACTAAAAAGAATTTAAAGGCCACAAGTTAAGGCCTATAGCTAGCAATGCATTTCCTATATGATATGCTTAAAAATTGGTCTCAAGAAAATTTGCCAAATAGATGCTACTCCCAGAAAACAATATGCAGGTTTTCTCACTGGCATAACAGATAAAAACACTAGAAATATGTTTTCCATAGATCTATCTGAGGCTAGTAATTTACAATAAGATCAAAACTACCACCTAATTAGAACAAAAACCAGCAAAAAAAAAAAAACAGAAACATAATAGGTCTTTGCATCCATAAAGGAACATAATAAAGAAACACCCTTCTACTAACCCATCTACCTGAACTTCATTCGTTTGCTGGCAGCAGAACTAGGAGCAGCTCGTGACTTGCCAAAGTTCTTCTTCTTCCTCTTCTCATCCTCGCTATCTGATTCATTAATCTCCCTGTCTGCATAGCTTGCTTCTTTCTCCAGCTCTTCCCATGTTTTACCTTTTTCTTCCTCTGAATCTTCATCATCTTCCTCTTCCTCATCATCTTCAGAATCCACCAGAGATTCACTATCAGACTCTTCATCATCAGAGTCTGACTCAGGTTCAGCATCTGAAGGTTCATAACCTTGGTCCGACTCTGAATCTCCAGATGATGAATCAGTACCTTCCAAGTTTAAGAATTCCCAACCACCTTCATCAATAAACTTCTGTGGTTCATCAGTTATGGTCTTCAGTACTTGACGCCAATTCAGATTCACCTTGCTCTCATAATACTTGATGTCAGTTGTGTCAAGCCATTCCTTGATGCCATCAAGGGATGAAATAGGGATTGAATCTATCCGCATGACATCACGCTTGAAGTCCTTGAAAACAATTGCCATATCACAGTTCTTCTGCCCAAATCCAACTCTCTCCAAGTTAACAATCTCAATCTCACTTAGGGTTATCACAAGGAATGGAGTCTCTACCAGCTCAACCAAACAGCTGGAGGTTGGTACAATGAAAGCTGATGATTTATAAGGAACACCATGGAACCCAAGTTCTCTCAGAGGTTGATCAAACTCCAGGTCGAATCCCTTAAACTGAGGCTGGCTCCAAATATCATTCACCCGGTTCACAAAACTCTGGAAGTCCATGTTGATTTTGTTCTTTCGATCTCTTTCCCTCTGTTCTTCCTCAATCTCATCTGGATCATATGCAGACCTCTTTCCACCTCCAAGCGTTTGGACCACATCCATTACCTCAACATAGAACTGCACATCCTTGGTCTTTTTTTTCCCCACCATTATGTGGTTGTGCAGATGAAAGTGAAGAAGGGTAACCATCTCCTTCTCTGCTGGTTGGAAGAACACATGCTTGATATTACCATACAAGATGTCAACACGTTCATCTTGTCTTGTGGTTGAATACCGGAAACCATTGGCATGAGCTTCCAGTGTACCAGCAAGCTTTCGTGCACGACCACCAAATGTGGGACGGATCCATAAGTCAGGTAGCCTAACTGGCTTGAATTTATTCCCTGCAAGGACAAGTTTCTCCTGAGTCACTAAAGTTGCTCTTTCGGCTCTCTCAGACTCCCTTGACATATAATTACGTCTAAGTGTTTTAATCACCTGGACCATTTCACTTATGTGCCTATGATCCTTGGAGCGAAATGAAACTTCTTTTAGGTAGATGGCACCTTGATTCTTCACATCAGTAGGTGAGAAAGGGGCACCAGGAACATTAAATATGATTCGGATGTAGTCCTGTTGGCTTGAAACAGTCTTAACAGTAGCCACATGGAAAGGAACCATATTACCATATATTGGTAAAAGGATGGCCTCATTCTTTTGGTCAACCTGAATAATCATCTCTCTGGGTGGTGGTAGGTCATTGACATTCTTGTAGGCAACAACGTCAGTCGAAGTCTTAGCACTCCTGTTATTCCCAGTTAATGTTTCTTCACCAGCAAGACGTCGAGCAGTCTCTTCATTCTTCTGACGGGCAAGTTCTTCCTGATGCAACTTTCGCTTCTCTTCTCTTGAAATTTCATGATTGTCAGACCTAAGTGTTGCCTTGGAATACAGGGTATCCCTACCATTGGACTCGGCTTTCATTTGTGGCTCCTCTTCTTCTTCATCTTCATTGAAGGAATAGGCCACATCCTTCAAAGCTTTGGAGCTCAAATGGGTTGTCACATCACGACCATCCTTAGTGACTATCACGGTATCTGCTAGCAAGAGTGAAAAATTCCGGCTCTTTTCTTTGTTGGTCTCATTCTGCAGATTGTGGAAACCAAGTGACACATTGAAAACCATTCCCGGTCTCAACAGTTTATCATTCTTAGCATTAAGGATCAAACCTGACTCTCGAAACTCAAGACCAATCCCTGTCCCAGCAGATTTTGTCAGGTTGTTCACCAATTCAGGAGCATCCCTGTCAACCATAGCAAGAGCTGCTTGATAAACATCACTAACCTTGTTACCAGGCTTCAATGCACCTATTGCCGCCTCCTGGGCTTTAAGAAGCACTTCATAAGCCTTGGTCTGCATCTGAGTGGAATCAATTAGAAACGTTCTGGCAAGATTCGAACAGTAGCTGCTGTATCGTGAACCAATTGCACATATGATGGCACTGGCAGAATCATAATATAAGCCATCATCGTTGCTTGTAGCACTAGGTCTAAGATCAAAAATACCACCACTCTGGAAGATTGGAGGGTAACATATATCAACATTCTCAGCTTTCAGCTTCACCTTGACTTTAGCAGGCTCTAGAATAGCCTTTTCTGTGTCATCCATCAACGAGGAATGAGTTACTTTCTTCTCCTCATCAATTACTTTCTCAAGCTTTGGAACAACAAAGTTCTTCATAGCAGAAGCAGTCAGATGTGCAGCTTTCTTCACATTAACAAGCTCATTTTGGTCCTTCACAGCAAAAAGGTCAGAAAGTCCGCTTGTTATATCATTAAGCTTAAGGCCAGAATCTTTTATCTTCTTAGTCCATGCCTCCAAGAGCTTTCCTTCAGGGCCTTCTCGTGCAATATATCCAATAACAGGGGTATCATAAGCATCTGATATTGACTGCACATGAATAGCATGGAGCACTTTATCCATTTTAGTAGTCCCATCCTCACCTTTGGTCTTCACATGTGTGACAACTTCCACCCCCACAGCCTCTTTAGCAGTCAATTTCACAACATCCAGCAATGAAGCTTTCTTTTGGCTACACAGAAAATGTATCTGCTTGTTCCCAAAGACCATTATAGTCTCAGGGAACTCATACCCAAGTAGCCATACATTTACAGCCGAGGATTTCAAGTATCTTAAATCCTCTGAAGGTGGTGGAGTAGCTATAGCAAGGACATCAGAAGAACCCCAAAACTCATCTTTATGTTCACGCCAGTGTGAATACAAGTCCTTCAGTCGCTTACTAAAAGTAGGCAAGTCAATTGTGTAAGCATTTCCACCCGCCGCATTCCCATTTGCAGGAGGGCCATTTCCTGTTCTTTGTTCTGGCATCATACGGCTACTTGTTGAGTGATCTGGACAAGAAAATACAAAAAATAAAATTTAAAAAAAATGGGAGGGGGGGGGGGACCCTCTATACAAATTCCAATAATCTACAATACATTGCCATGAGTAAGCATTGTTAAAGTATCATTCCTTTGGAATTTCATAACGCTTGAAACTCATATGGCAATCTCACAGTGTTTTCATAGTTATATATTTGAGATCTTATCATTCACCAGAACCCAAGATCTCCCCAATTTTTTTGGCAAGTACTGAATCAGTAATCAGTTGCAGAGTCAGCACTACAAAAAGAATTTAAATGTATTTGTAGATAAAAGAGAACAAGTAAAGAATACTCCCCCATTGTGAGAAAATATCCACAAAATATGTACTACTCTACATTGTTACGGATGCGACAAAGGAAGTCAATTGATGAACTGTCAAGCACAGCCCTTCACATTATGATAAATTAAAATAACAAGATATGAAGAGACTCATTAAAAATATACAATAACTTTGAGATGGATTAAAAAATAAGGAAAGAAGAATGTTAAATTACTATGATAGCCACCATAATCCATGATTTTCTGAAAATTTTAATTTCCAAGAAAGCACATATTAACTGCTTGATGCACATCTTCCTGTTAAAACAACATAAGACCCAGCACAATCATCAACAACTCACAACACTAATTGATACACAATTTGCATGTTTCTTTTTTTTCTCTTGTTGTGAAGTTGATACACAATTTGCATGTTTCTTTTTTTTCTCTTGTTGTGAAGTTGATACACATGGCATACATAATCCTTTACCTGATTTAGAAAAAAAGTTGAACACAATATACTCATTTCTCGTGAATTATATTTTCCCAAAATTTGAGGAACACCACCAAATTCCAACTTCAACTCAATATTTTATGGTCTGGACAAGAATAAGGGCTATATCATACACAGAGAAACATATCAAACAATTAAATGTCAAAAACTTGATACAAATTATGGTATCACCTGAATATCCCAAATCCTAATGAACTTGGCCCTTTCGGAAACCAAATAGTAAAACAATGCAAAACTCAGAAAACGGTCCTATCCCCTACACACCAAGTGCTTCACCAAAGCTACTGCATAAGCATAATATAATAAGCTTTCAGAAACAAAGATAACAAAAATATAACGAACAACTAAGCCTCAGTCTAAACAAGATGGGGTCGGAACAAAAACCTAACCCCACCAAAAACACAACCTCCAATGGCAGCCCCAATTTAGGGTTTAACACATGCTTCAAGACAAAGTCGAAAATTTCCCACAAATACATCACAATTCACACATCCACTACCCCCAAAACACCTCTAACCACAATGTTAGACTCCAACATCAAAAAATAAGGGTTGGCAATTTATCAAAAGTAACAAATGCTTCCAAACGAACATGAAAAAGTAACAAATCTCCTCGATACATTCCATTTGACAAAGCCCCCACCCACCCCCATAAAAAACCCGACCCAGTAACAAACAGAGATTCCAACCCGAAATTAGTGTTTCGGAAGTCACATGCAAAGATTAAACATGCTCAAATTAAAGAAGCAAAAAAAAAAGGAAAAAAACTCACATAGTTATCAATGCCCCTATTAGGGTTTCAAAACTCAACTGGGAGTAGTGCGCGGCGCAATGAGTCGGGTCAAGGGTTTGGAATACTATATTTCATAAACATGAAAGCTGTTCAAGTGAACACTGAAAAACAGATCAAACATTGAAATAAAAAGTTGAAAATCGAAGTTTAAGGAAAGAGGATCTCGAAAAATCGATGAACAAAAAGGAGAAACTCGAATTTCTAAGGAAGAAATTGAGAGAAAACGGAGCAAAGGGGAATTTTTATTTTTTTTAGAGAATGGGAGCGAATGACTGATTTGAAAATGGACGAGACTGGGAATTTGGTATTTATATCCATGGAGTGATATGAAAAGAGTCTTGTACTTTCAATAAATTACACCGATTGCCCACTGATTAGTGTTGGTGTAATGACCATCCTCTCCCTAGGATAAAAGCAAGGGAATGGGCCTTGGAGAGATTATATGGGTGCTTTTAGGTAATTTCAGTACTACTTATTACTATAGTGGAGACGCAGAGTTGGGATTATGTATTGTGAAGGGTAAATTAGTACTTTGATCTATGGCAGCGAGAGGAGTGAGCTGTCAATTGAAGTGCTGTTACGTGGCACATAACCAACGACGCCGTTTATTTAATTCTTTTAATCAAAATGGCGGGAATATAAATGCTTGTTTCCCACCAAAATCAACACCAGCAATCTCACTATCTAAATCAGCGGTCGAGTCATAAATTATATGAAAAATATTTTAAATTTTTTTAATTATGTTAAGAGTGTGTAAAATTAAATTTATATTCATAATAATTAATATTGAATCTTCATATATTATTTAACTTTTTGATAATAAAGAATATGTATTAAACCATTCTTTATTTAAAATGATTTTGCGATAGCAACTTTTAAAACCCCTACTCTTTTTAGGTCAAAAAAAGGAGATAGAGTATTCTTAAAAAAAATAAAAAAATCTAAGGAAATAGTTGTGGTAGTGTCACCATAGTACCACTATCACCATGTACAGATTCATTGGCGACTTAATTAACTGATATTACGATTCATGTATCTTATATTTTTACATTCGTTTTTTATATAATGTGGATATGTAATGCACAATTCAGTTCCATTTAAATATCATAATCTGTTAAGTATTCAAAGTAGAATTTGTATAATTTGAAGGGATCAAACATCGTACTATTTACCTATGTTATGCATGAAAAAATAGTAACATCAGCTAACTGAAATGTTAAACGACTCCTCACATAACGTACTAAATTAGTAAATTAATATTCATTAGCTATATATTTGGTCCATTTCATTTTTTCCATTGTTTAGGTTTCAAAGTTTTTAAAGACCACACGATATTATTTATGTTATAATGCAAAGTAGATAATATGGATAACGCACAAGTACCCCTTAGATTATGACCAAAATCTCATATACACACCTAAATTTAACTAGTGTCATATTACCTCCTGGACTCATTTTTTCGCATTTTTGTGCACCTTTTGTGCTAACGTGGCACCTTCAACCACCCAAGTTGGTTGTGTTTGAACAAACTCGTCTGCTACGTCTGTAAATATTTATTTTTTAATTTAAAAAAATATATATTTAAAATAAATACTTTTTTAAAAAAAATAATCTTATTTTCTTTATCTTGTATTTAAATTATGTTAATACACTTTTTTTTTACCTTCATTCATTGTTTCTTCCCTTTTATTTTTCTATTGATTTTATTTTCTTTGTCTTTCGATTTGATATAATTTCAAATGTCTTGTATTTGAAATAAGTTAATTTTGAACGGATATCAAAATAAGTGAAGAAAATCAATAAAACATAAAAAAAAATAAAACATTAAAATTAAGGGAAAATTACAAGAATATACTATTTAAGAACTTAATTAACAATATATGTATATACTCTATTTTATTTACAAAATTAGGTTTTTAATTACAAACATGACAAAATATTTAATTTTTATTATTATTATTTATATATTTTATTTTCCATTTTGTTTCCTTTTTTGGGGGATTATGTGGTAAATTTATGGGATTGATAATTATTGTTTACTTTTTGGCTTTCAAACTATAATTATACTCTTTTATATTATCAAAATATTTAGTTTTTCATTTTTTTTAATTTATATATTTTACTTTTCGATTTTTTTTCCCTTTTTTGGATGGTTATGTTCTAAATTTATGGGATTGATAATTATTGTTTACTTTTTGGCTTTCCAACCATAATTATACTCTTTTATATTATCAAAATATTTAATTTTCTTTTTTTTAATTGTATATTTTATTTTTCTATTTTTTTCCCTTTTTGGGGGGTTATGTGCTAAATTTATGGGATTGATAATTATTGTATACTTTTTGGCTATCCAACCATAATTATACTCTTTTATATTATTATTTTTGCTTATATATTGAATTTTCGATTATAAAAAATATATTTTAGTATCCGATTTATTTTCTTTTTTGGGGGGTTTGTGTGCTAAATTTATGAGTTTGATAATTATTGTTTACTTTTTGGCTTTTCAACCATAATTATACTCTTTTATATTTATTTTTTTCCATTTTTTTATTTTTTAAAATATACTTCAGTATCCGATTTATTTTCTTTTTTTGAGGGTTATGTGCTAAATTTACGGAATTGGTAATTATTGTTTACTACTTAACTTTCCAATCATAATTATACTCTTTTATATATTTTTTTGCCCATATATTGATTTTTCTCTCTCTTAATTTTTATTCAATCAAATCAAATTATTGTTTGTAGCTTTCTCCCACCTGTTTAATATTGTGTTCATACAAATATCGTTTTCTTTTATAGTGACCAAATTTTATTTATTTTTTAAAATTTGAAATTTATCTATATTATTTTTTGACAAAATATTTTAATTTTGTTAAGGTATGACTTAAATAATCATTTGAATCTAGAAAGTTTATTAAAGTAATTAAAAATTAGCATATTATATAAATTTTCGTACAACTTTAATGCTAAGTCTTACATAATATATTAATATTATATTACACCTCAATATATATCAGATAATACATTAAATTTGTGTTAAAAAATATATGCACCATATAATATGTAACAATATTGTATCATCTAAATTATCAAATTATACCAACATTGTATCATCTAAAATATCAAAATTATACCAACATTGTATCATCTAAAATATCAAAATTATACCAACATTGTATCATCTAAAATATCAAAATTATAACAATATTGTATCATGTGAAATATAAATATTAAAGCAATCGTGTTGAGGGTTGGTAATTATTTTAGTTGCTGACACTCCTCCTACAGTATGTTCAAGGCCTTTGTTTGAGTTGAATGCATTCACTTCATTCCTATTGGAAGAGAAGAAAACAAAATGGTTAAAGAAAAGCCTGATTATATTGTCATTACATATATAACATAATATAATTTAAGGGTTATTTTAAAAAGAAATCAGAATTGCATCTCATTGGTGGAGATGGACCACTCACGATATATTTGAGTTCTAAATGAAATATGGCTAGTGTCCACACCCAATTGGGAAGATATAGTAGTAATCAAGCCTTCGTATTTAGTGTTTGCATCATACATCACTCCTTCAATATTGTAATCCACGTAATTACCTATATAAAATTACAAATTATCAATCAGTTTCCAAATTTAGCAGAATGCATTTTCTAAATAAATTAAAATACACAGTTTGGTAGTTAGATTGGTAATTGATGGTGTACAAATGAGTGTTGTTCTAGAGTAGTTTTCATACCAACATTTTCACCAAAACAAAATACATAATACCCATGGGATGCCTTATGGTGTTAATAAAAACATGTTTCACACTCTCAATTAATAATCAGGCACTGTGTAGTTATATTGATAATTGATGGTGTACAAATGGGTTTTGTTCTAAAGTAGTTTTCATACCAACATTTTCACCAAAACAAACTACATAATACCCCTGGGATGCCTTATGGTGCTAATAAAAATATATTTCACACTATCAATTAATAATTAGGCAACTCAATAATTCTTTAAATCTGTTATATATACCAAATCAGATTAATTAATACACCAACAAATGTACCAAATAACGTACCACAAATGTATAATACTATACATTTTCACCACATCACTTACCAAATCTCTTGCCACAAATGGTAAAATCACTTACCAAATCTTTTACCATAAATGGTAACTATCACTTACCAAATCACTAACCAAATCATATACCAAAGCGTAATTTACACCATCAACTACACCAAAGTAGGTAACTCAATAATTCTTTAAACATGTTATATATACCAATAAATGTACCAAAAATATATTACCAAAAATATTTGATAGGCATGAAGGTATCAAAACGGCTGACGAGAACTGGTTTAGTTGTTTGGAAATACATTTTCGCCAAATCACTTACCAAATCACGTATCCCAATTTCACACTATCACTTACCAAATCATACACCAAATCATAATTGACACTATCAATTACACCAAATCACATACCACAATTTCATTGTGTTTATTCACCCCCAAAAAATTACATAATAAACTTGATATGACAGTTGGTGTTTATAAAAAAATATAATACACAAGATATTATAAACGAAATCATCTACACCATCTTTAAGCATTATAACCAACATAATAATTCTTCGATTTTGTTAGCTAAACTATGTACAAAAATATCAAATTTGAAATTGGTGTTTACACAGGGTCTCAATATTAATAATTACACCAAATCACACGCTATAAGTATTTGAGAACTCCCAAAGTATTATAACCAACATTACGCATGCATTTACCAGTAATCAATTATTCAATGAAACGGCTGATAAATAACAACCAAAGCAGCTTTTATATACAACAAAAAAATATCACTTGCAAAAGACAAAAAAAAACGATGTTCATTATCAAATAAACATAATAATATAACAAAAACCTAATATTATACCAAAAAACGACTACTAATATTTAATGTTTATTAAACAACAAAATCCATTAAAATCGATGTACCAGACTATTAACGAAATCATATAAATTTTATACTATACCACAAAAACGTACTTTATAAACCAATGTTTAATTATCAAAAAAAATAAACACAGATGGTGATGAAAAATCAAATATATTAACCACGTAAAAAAACACCAAATCAATCCTTTTTTATTCAAATACCTGATGAGTCTCATCGCCCATTGTGTTGTATTAGAATTGAAAAGTTGTTGGTATCCATTTTGAATAGTCGATCAGAGTAGACAGAGTCTTTTTTTTTGTTAGAAACCTCTTTTCATGGGAGAGAATATATAACAAAACTGAGTAAATCAGGGAAGGAAAATAATTGGAGAAAATTAAGGGATATGGGATAAGCGTGGCCGACTATTTCTACGTTTTTTTTTTCTTTTTAAATATAAATCCTAATTTTGTAAAAAAAACTATTGTTATATAAGTGAAAAAATATATTTTTATCTTGTATTTAAATTATGTTAATACATTTTTTCTTACCTTCATTCATTGTTTATTCTCTTTTATTTTTCTATTGATTTTATTTTCTTTGTCTTTCGTTTTGATATAATTTCAAATTTAATTTCAAATGTCTTGTATTTGAAATAAGTTAATTTTGAACGGATATCAAAATAAGTGAAGAAAATCAATAAAACATAAAAAAAATTAAAACATTAAAATTAAAGTACACTTTTAAAATATTTTTTTTTTTAAATACACATAATTTTTTTTTAAAAGTTTTAAAGTGAGAAAGAAGTTAAAATAAATATTTTACAAAGGACGAAATAAAAATAATTAAACATATCTAAGTTTTAATATCAATAAATATGTGTACTAACTAATTATAAAGTTACCAATCAAAAAATGACATGTCTCCAATTTGTGCACTCATCACTTGCCTTCAAGAAAGTGTGCACACTTTCTATGCCATGTCAACGTTTGTTGGGTATTTATTTCATTTTAAATTAATTTAAGGGGTGAATAGGACCCTAGTGTCACGCCCCAAACTCAAAGGATGCAACTGGCTCTGAATGTCAAAACTTAGGCCCGAGCCAACCCTGCTGAACCATTTGCTACTAGCGCATGGCAGCCACACGAAATCAAGAAAACAAACAAGTATATCTCGGCTTAAAACTAAGCCCTCGACTGGCAAGGCCCCTGTCAATAGATCTATAAAATAAATAACTACTCCCAAGAGTTCCTATAAAGAAATAGCCAACTAGTACAAAAGTCCTGATTGGGCCGTCGAGGCCACCATGATATCTATACCAAAACTTAAAACAGGTATATATCAAGACAATACATCAAACAACTCACAAGCTTCAAAAAATTAACAAACTAGGCCAGCATGGCCATAACGTAGCTATACACCTCACACACTAGTCTGCAAGCCTCTAAGAGTGGTAAAGATTGGCGGGACAGGGCCCCAGCCTACCCATAAAAA
>JAJONR010003307.1:0-91927 GCA_029582245.1 Solanum etuberosum | reverse complement strand
GCCAATGTAGGTTAAGTTGCTTTCATCATTTCAAACTATCTACAAAAAGAATTTGTGTTGATGCCTGCTCTTATATGTTCCTGCCGGTTAGGTATGTACTGGGAGCCGTAGAGACTTTTCTAAATGCTGTACCAAGTGCGGGCATCTTTAGAGGTATTCCTTAAATGAGATTGAACTTTTATGATTTAGAAAAATGGCTTGGTGTTGTCTGTACTTTTACCGTAAAACCATCTGATATCCTCCCTGGCTTTATCATAACATTGATACAAGTAACTTATTGTTGATTTTTGATGGATAGTACTGTATTATTTTCAAATTCATTTGTATATCTGAACTTCATTTGTCATCAATGCAGAAACTATCACACGAGTTAATGGCACAGATATTGCAGAGCCCATTACAAGTCCAAGTTTGCATGACCTGCAAATTTATGGGATTGTTGTATCTATTCTTCTCTGCTTTGTCGTGTTTGGTGGAGTAAAAATGATCAATCGCGTTGCACCTGCATTTCTTGTCCCTGTTTTATTCTCATTGCTTTGCATATTTGTCGGCATCTTTTCTGCGAGGCATGATCGTCCAGCAGGTTTATGTTGTCTATGCCTTATTCTTATTCTTTCCTGTCTTGCTCTTTTTCTGTCTTCCTTGAGAGGTTTTTTAAAACTGTGTGTTATTCTTGTGTGCTATACACTTCCCCTGCATACTCACTCTGTTTCATTTTAGGTGACTCTTTCATTTTTTAGTTTGTTTCAGAAAGAATAACAACTTTCTCGGTTTGGAAACTCTGTAACTTTAAACATCCTATTTTACTATTAATTACATTCTCTTATAGTGAGAAAATTGTCCTAACATGTTCAAGACCACGAGTTCTCAAGTACTTTTGGTATGTGACAAAAGTTTTACTTTCTTTCTTAAATTTCTTGCCTCGTCAAACACCACATTCATCAGCTTTCGCTCTGTTAGTGGAGTCTATAGTGTACTGGTATTATTGAAATGGTTTTTAATTCTTGATCCCAATTTGATATCTCAACCTCGGGTATTTTCACTATTTTATGTTGCTTTAGTGATGAGCCTTCAGTGGTTCGTACACCGATCTAGTTAATTTTATTAGCTTGAGGTCATCATGGAGTATAGTAAAGTCAAACATTGTTGTTTCTTTCCTTTGAATAAATTGCATCTTTGGAGCCAAATATGGAAGTCAAGGGCTACATATTATTGATAATAAGCTGTAGAATACCAATTAATTACTGGTTTTGCTTATAAGAATAATGATTCTGAAGAACTATGATTCCAAGCAAAATAAAGCTAACTTGGAAAGGCAATTAAATACCATCAAAATCGTAAAACTACTACGAAAAAACTAGAGAAAGTTACCCAAAAGTAGTGTAAAGTAAAGTAAAAATGGATTCCTGTGTCACAATATCTCGAGGACTGGTGTAAAGCAAAGATGATTTAATTTTACTGAATTATCACTTTATTGATGGATATAGAAGATTCATATGGTCAATCCCAAAGGTATTTGCAAAAGTGTTACATATGTCTGTTCTCCCTGAAGTTTTAATACTCATGGTTGTCATTTCTCTATACATGTATATGTGACACCACCTTTTTACTCTGTTGCTATGCATGGTACAGCTGGGATCACAGGGTTGAGTTTGGAATCTTTCAAAAATAACTGGGGGTCTGCTTATCAGATGACTAATAATGCTGGAATTCCAGATCCCAATGGCAACATATACTGGAATTTTAAGTAAGTCATACAATTATTTTTGTTGGTTCCTTCATTTTACACTATCTTTTTGCTAGGATTAGTTATGCGTTCTTCTTTCTGCCGTTTACTTCAATGTGCATACTGAAAGCATTTCGAACTAAGTCTTAACATTTATTTCCTTCTCCATGTTAGTGCATTGGTAGGTCTCTTCTTCCCTGCTGTAACTGGGATCATGGCAGGTTCAAACCGTTCGGCATCTCTAAAGGACACTCAACGTGCAATTCCTGTTGGGACCTTAGCTGCAACTTTGACTACTACCAGTTTATATCTGGTTTCCGTGCTACTATTCGGAGCTGTTGCAACTAGAGATAAGCTTTTGACTGATAGGTAATATGAACTTATGAAGTACTTTATGATACATTATCATACTTCTGGTGCTGTCCTTGTTCCTATCTACACATTGCAGTTTTGAGTGGTGTGGTTATTTAAAATGAGTGTTGAGTATAATTGGTGGAGAAAGATATAGTAACAACAACTCTACGTCAATTCCAAGCAAGTTGAGATCGCCATATGGATCCTGGGTCCTCTTTAGCCATGTCACTCCATGTAGTGCAATTTCTAACTTTATATTTCTAAATTCAGTAGGGGTGGCCGGGTGGGGAGTGGGTTAAAAGTCTTAAGACACCTCTTCTTCTAAAGTGGAATCATCAAAATACTAAGACACTTTATTTCTTTTAAAAGTTCTAAAACTCGGTTTAGCACTTGATATGAGATATTTTTAAGAGGAACACCTCTCTATAGTCTCTCCATATTTTTGGGAAGGAAAAAGAGGAAGGTATGAGGTGAGGAAGTAAAAATAAAAGGAAAGGTAAAGGTTATTTCCCTTTACACAGCAGTTGCAAATGATGGCATTCTACCTGAAACTGCATCTAACTAATTATTTGAGGATGCTTAATGGTATTTAGTTCACTGATCAATAAAGCTTAAATTGGTATTCACTGCATTACTAAAACTATTTGTGCAGGTTATTATCTGCTACAGTTGCCTGGCCATTTCCGGTTATTGTTTATGTTGGTATAATCCTCTCAACCTTGGGGGCAGCCCTTCAAAGCCTTACTGGTGCTCCACGTCTCCTTGCAGCAATTGCAAATGATGAAATTCTACCTGTTCTTAACTATTTTAAAGTGGCAGATGGACATGAGCCTCATGTGGCTACTCTCTTCACTGCCATCATCTGCATTGGTTGTGTTGTAATCGGGAATCTAGATCTTGTCTCACCTACTACAACAATGTTTTACCTCGTATGCTATGCTGGCGTGAACTTATCCTGCTTCCTTCTGGATCTGTTAGATGCGCCCAGCTGGCGACCTCGGTGGAAATTTCACCACTGGAGCCTCTCTCTTGTTGGAGCATTACTTTGTATAGGTATCTTCTTAGCTGCAGCTGTTGTACAATAGTTATATTTTCTTAATTATGGATAATATAGATGGAAACAACTAAATCATTAATCCTAATGGGGATTTCATTGACTGTGTAAGGGCCTCCAAAGGATTTCTATAAGAGTTTTGGTTTGCTTTACCCCTTTGACTTAAATATTATGAAGAAAGTTCAATTCTACGCTATTTACTGGTCGAAGATTATGGATTATCTCAATTTATAAGTTTCAAACAATTTTTTTCTTTCGACCACGGACCACCTAAAAAGTTTCTCTTGGCAATTTTTTTCCGTCTTAGCATTTCATGATCATCTGAAATGTTCATGTTTTTTTCAATCCCCCCCTTCTTTTTTCTGGATACATACCCAAAATCAAATGTTCCTATGGTCATTGTCACTTCCATACTTTTTTTTCCTACAAGTTGGTCATTTTGATGATCCAAATAAATTAGACAGGGATCTTATTTATATCCTCATAGCTCTTTCTTCCTTTACTTCTTCTTTTATTTTGTGGTGTTTATTCTATCCTTTTCTCTTCTATTTGTCATGTGTGATACTTCCAGAGTCCTGCTCATCCTTTTTGTTTGAGAACCTTGTGAAATGACCTTGTTGCTCTCCCTTTCTGCCTCATATACTGTAGCATGTGGGCTGGCTTCAACAGAATTTATTATGTATTGAATATTGATATGTCATTCTTGCTTGGGTAAATCCTTGCCAGGAGAAGATACTTCATTCCGTTGAGTGGCACTTCCCAGATTATCAAATCTTCATCATGTTGTGACCTTCATTTGCTAAACTTGACTCTGCACCCCTGCTACCCAATCCTAAAATTGATTCAAATAGTAAAGACACTCTAGTTTGCTTTCCTATGATTTATCCTATATTTGTACTTTTTGTTGTGAAGTTGGCTATAGTAGGCTATAGGACAAACTATAGAGGTAGTCACCATACCTTGAAATCAATGTTTTCACTCATCTGATTTGTTTTCTTTTCTACTGTTCATTTACAGTGACCATGTTTTTGATTTCCTGGGCATTCACTATTGTATCACTTGCCCTAGCAAGCCTCATATATTATTACGTTAGTATAAAGGGGAAAGCAGGAGACTGGGGTGACGGTTTTAAGAGTGCGTATTTTCAGCTTGCTCTTCGCAGTTTGCGATCTTTGGGAGGTATGTATGAGTATCTTTGTATAATTTACACAGCTCGGATTCTTTTGTACTGCTCTTTTCTTGTTTTCTCAGAACTCCCTGTTTCCTCCCCTGTCGTGTCTTCTATATTTGGGTAAGATTGAGCGAGGGAAATACAAAAACTTAGATTTTCACTGAAGGGGCCATAATGTACTCATTGTGATAGTTTTTTTTCCCTAATAGTTTATGAGGAACTGCATTTTGTTGCGTCTCCAGATCGTTATGTTGCATTTTTGTTCCATTTGATATAAAAATTCAAATTTTATGAGCAGAGAAATATGAAAGGACATCATTATCAAAATAAGAAATATGAAAGGACATGTGAAACTCTCACCACCTCTCATTTAATTGTTGATAGAGTTAGGGCAATTATGGTACTTTGCAGTTTTCATATACTCCCTCTGTCCAACAATAGTTGTCCACTATACTATTTTAGAATGTCCAACAATACTTGCCAACTTTATGAAATCAATGGATAATTTTACACTTAGTTCCTATTTTACCCTTATTATTAATTATAGTCATTTCCCTATTACATTTTTCAAGGCATTGTATTTATTATATTCAAAGGGTAATATAGTAAAATTACTCTTCTATTTATAGTTTCTTAAGAAGTGTGCAAAGTCAATAGTGGACAAGTATTGTTGGACAGAGGGAGTACTTAGCTTATGAGTCAAAAATCTGAGACTGTGACCTTGGGTCACTTACTTTGTAGTGGTTATTCCTCTCTAACAAAAATTCAAAAATAAAAGTAAAATCCCAATTTTCCTGGTTCATATTATAATTAACTTGCATTACCTATTGTGGAGGTACATAAGCTTAGAAAAAGAAACAAAAATAAAATATCCCTTTTGTCACCACCGCTAAACCAAAAGAATAGAATTTATATTGTGGAAATTATATTTTTCAACTAAGTGGAGACTCCATTTAACATCTCTTTATGTGGTTACAATAATCTTTCACCCAAAAAACATTCTAGGAAAACTGTACTTTCTGATAGAAAAACTCTGAGAGGTTTCAGAAATAATATAGCTCGTAATTTGCACAAGAAAACAAGCGATGCCACAATAACAGGAAAAAAGAAATATTAGTGATTAAACAAGAGCATAGATGTCTTTTTTTTTGGTATAGTTTTTGCTGTAAAGTAAGGAAAGAAGCCTCATGTATGCATATTAGAGCAAGAAGGGGTATTATTGTATGTAATGTTGCTAAAGTAAATAAATAGTACCTGTAGTTTAGCCAACATTATATCCATCTTTAGCTGAGGTACAAAAGAGTTGGAGGCCTAAATTTGTGAAATCATAATTCTGGCTCTGGGACCACTTATACTATAATATACCAATGATATATCTATTTTGGAGATGGTGATCATTTTGTTACTTATCTGTTTCTGCTCTAATTCTTGTTCGTTGTGCGATTGTATGAAGTCTAGTTAGCTAATTAGCAGCGTGAAGATTAGATGACTTTTATGTTATATGTACAGGCATGGCTTATTTATTGGTTACTCCCTGTAGAATTCTGAATCATGGATTTTGGCATCATACAATTTCTGTCTATGAAATTAATGAATTAGCACCTTTTAAAAAGATTTAAGTGTCCGTTTGAGTTATTCTTGAGCCATTTCTGTTCTTCACCTAGACACTGCTTGGTCGGGTCCTACTGCTATGTAGCGTGCAAATGAACTTCTAAGATTGATTAGCTGAATGTGATATAATATAAGTTTTAGGCTAAGTACATCGACAATCCCTTGAATCTGCTAATAAATATCGTTTAGACACTTGAACAATGACATGTTTCAATTGAGCACCTAAACACATGATAAAGTGTTCCTATTAGATACCTCCGGCTCATATTTTGAAAAGTTTCTGCATGTGTTCACAAACATCCATTATGTAGATAAGTTAATCACATAAAGTGTGCATCCTTTTTTAATTATCCATATCAACATCGATGAAATATGCATGAGGAATGTGTGTGAATATATTGGCTATTATTTGATTAAAAATGGAAAGGAATGTGTATGAATATATTGGCTATTATTTGATTAAAAAATAAAAGAGTATAGTAGGTACAGACTTTAAATGGCAAACTTCTTTTTTACTTCACTTTTTGTATGGTTATTGGAATAGACTGCATCTCTAGAAATCCACATACTTTCCTCGAGTACTTTAATGCATTAAGTTATTAATTGTACAAAACAGAAATTGAAGACTTTGCAACTTTATCATTCAGGAATTTCTTTTCTTGGTTCACTATATTTAAATATGTAAGATTTTATATTTGTATGATCCTATTTAAAAATTCAATTGCATATGCAGCAAACCAGGTACATCCGAAAAACTGGTATCCTATCCCACTTGTATTTTGTCGTCCGTGGGGCAAGCTGCCAGAAAATGTGCCTTGCCATCCAAAGCTTGCCGACTTTGCCAACTGCATGAAGAAAAAAGGCAGGGGAATGTCCATCTTTGTCTCTATTATCGATGGAGACTACCATGAACGTGCTGAGGATGCTAAGGACGCTTGCAAGGAACTAAGTACCTATATCGACTACAAGCAATGTGAAGGTGTAGCTGAGATTGTTGTTGCCCCAAGCATGTCTGAAGGCTTTAGAGGCATTGTTCAGACTATGGGTCTCGGAAATCTCAAGCCAAATATAATCGTTATGCGGTACCCGGAGATTTGGCGACGTGAAAATTTGACTGATATTCCTGCTACCTTTGTTGGAATAATTAATGATTGCATTGTTGCAAACAAGGCCGTTGTCATTGTCAAGGGTCTCGATGAATGGCCAAATGAGTATCAAAGACAGTATGGTACCATCGATTTATACTGGATAGTGAGAGATGGTGGTCTTATGCTTCTACTCTCTCAGCTCCTCCTTACAAAAGATAGCTTTGAGGGCTGTAAGATACAGGTGTTCTGCATTGCGGAGGAAGATTCTGATGCAGAGGGATTGAAGGCTGATGTAAAGAAATTTCTTTATGACCTCCGGATGCAAGCTGAAGTTATTGTCATTTCAATGAAGTCATGGGAAGCCGAAGGAGAGCAGCAAGAATCTGTTGAAGCATTCAGTGCTGCACGACGGAGAGTTTCTAGTTACTTGGAAGAAATGAAAGAGCAAGCACAGAGAGACCGGACTCCGTTGATGGCTGATGGAAAGCCTGTGTTTGTTGAAGAGCAACAAGTAGAGAAATTCCTTTACACCACTCTAAAGCTGAACTTAATGGTACAGAAGTACTCGAGAATGGCTGCCGTCGTGCTTGTAAGCTTACCTCCTCCACCTCTCAATCATCCTGCAACCTTCTACATGGAATACATGGATCTGCTGGTTGAAAATATACCTAGACTCTTGATCGTTCGTGGATATCATAAAGATGTTGTCACTTTATTCACGTAGTTCTTGTTCATGTACTTGTATAATTTTGTTGCTTTAGCTAAGAACTCCCAATTTATTTGCCTTTACATTTTCCATTTTTTTACTGCCCCTTCACAACCAAGAGGGGTATACAATTGTATAATTCTTTCTATTAAGGGGCTCTCTGGATCAAAATTTTGTTATCGATGAGATCTCAAGTGGACTATTGCTTAGACAGTAATATTTCTCATCCTATAACTAATTCTCCCTTCGTTGTCATTTGTTTGTCTGGTTTTGACTTGACACGAGGTTTAAGAAAGTAAAAAAGACATAAATCTAGTGGTTTTAAACTAAAGATATGTGAAATATATCAAAATATCCTCAATCTTGTAGTTTTAAACATGTTAGGTGGAAAGTTATAATTAAGAAGTTGCCAATGTCAATAGTTTGATGATATAATACTCACTCTTGTCCTCAATGATCTTGTTAACAAGCTGAAGTCCAGATTTGTGTGGATAGGTCAAATGCTACAAGGATGCTTTTGTTCCTTTTTTTGAACCAAGTAGGATTAAATAAATATTTATTAACAGTGAGTTGTATATTTTTAACATTAAAAGGAAAAGGAAAATAACTAAACGGTCAACACAGTTGAATTGATAAGGTAATATATGTCTTTTAATTTAAAATATATATATATATATATACACGTAATAGGAAAAGATTTCAATTTGCGTCTGAACGTAACAACTAACAAAGAGGGTGCAAACATGGAAGTCAATGGTACATGTTATTCCAACTGACTAGACAAGCATAAGTATTTCAATTATAGTATCTCTTTGGATTTTACTAATATATATTTTTATATTATTTCAAGGGATTTTGGAGTTGACTCTAGGATAATAGTCTTCATGTTTTTCTCTTTTCTTTTCCTATATCAAATATTTGTGTTTTTATTTATTTTATACACTGTTATTTGATCCAACTTTATTAATATATGAGTGTTTGTTAGGAAGGAAAATGTTTTTCACGGTACATGATTTTCTTCAAGGGGGTCTTTTACTTATTTTTTAGTATTTGGTAAGTAAGTAAGAAAATATTATCCAAAAATATTTATATCTTATCTGGTAAAATGTTATGGAGACGGAAAGGGATGAGGAGTGGGGGTTCGGGGGAGGCGGGGGATTGGGATGGTCAAGGGAGTGAGGGTTGAGTGAGCGGGGAGGAAACAATAAACTTGGAATGTCACTTATGAAACTTGTTTTTCCTTACTTTCAAGAAATATTTTCTTCCATACCAAATACACCCATAGTGTGGCTCTATAAGGTCCTGTTTGGACATGATTTTAAAATCAGTAATTCAAAATTATGTTGAGTCAAAGTTGAAATTTTGTTTGAACATTGTATTTTCTCTCATCTATCTATCTATCTATCTATCTATCTATCTATATATATATATATATATATATATATATATACTACCTTAAAAGCATGAACTCCTAAACTTGAATGTTGAATTACTATGATACCCCCAATTAAAAATATTCAATTTATTTTATTTATTAATTTAATTATATTGAAAGTAGATACCTTTTCAAATTAAAAGATTGTGACTTTTCAATGAGTTGTGACTTTTCGAAAGGGTTGTGATTTTTTTGACGGGTTGTGACTTTTTCAATGAGTTGTGACTTTTTCGAATGGTTGTGATTTTTTCGAAGGGTTGTGATTTTTCTAAAGGGTTATGCCTTTTCTGATGGTTTGTGCCTTTTTCCAAGGGTTGTGACTTTTTCGATAAGCAGTGACTTTTTCAAAAGGTTGTGACTTTTCGGATAAGACACAATTTACACCTATTCATACTACTATTTGATAGCTTTAAATAGAGGGGTTTCCTCACACTTTGAAACTACAATTTCTTTAAGTTCTCTACCCTTCTTCTTCTTAAAAAATCTCAAGCGTTATTTGCAAAAATTGATTAAGTTTGAGGTACCTCATAAGAAAGAGTTGGTGAAAAAATTGTAGCAAATCATTCATCAATTCACACTCGGATTTTTTTTTACCATTTTCATGAGTTAACAGTGACGAAAAGTTGTGGGAGAGACAATAATATTAAACAGATATGAAAAAAGGCATATGATTTGGGTAAGATATTTCTTCTTTGTTTTATTATTTTTTATTCTTTTCCCTCGAACGAAGGAGTTTCTTCCCAATTTTGCTAAAACAATGGGTATCAACGTAGTCCATTGAATTATTAGTTTTGATGTTAAATTCACTATTTCAAAAATAGATTTTCACTTTTACTTATAATATGATAACATAGCGATGATAATATTTATTTTTTAATAGATATGTATGTAAAACTGAACGGAGAAAGTAAAGTGTTGGTGGCAAGAAATTTAAATCAAATGGAACACTAGAGTGAATATAGCATGAACATATATTTTCGTCTTCCTTCTTCATTGGCTATGTATTGTTCCATATAATTTTTCTTTATGTCACAAGATACACTCCTTACTAGCTATATAAAAATAGATAAGAAAAAAGTGATTGATCATAAAATGATCTTAAATCAAATTAATGATTCTATAAATAATACTTTAAATTTTATTCAACTATTAATTTTTATTATTGAAAAATTTAAATATTTTGTATCATGATACAACTTCTATAAGATACTAGATACTTTCATTAAACAACAACTATATGATATGTATGCGGCAGAAAGAAAAAAGGAGAAGACTACAATTCTACAAAGATAAAGTAGAAACTTAATGAAATGAAATATTTTTCACCATAGGTGATGTTATTCATATATTAAAATTAAATTATTCTACTGAAGTATATATAACCATCATTCATGATAACAACCAAGTATATTTTTTTGGTAAAATTGCCTCTCTATGATAGCCTTACTCAAATATTAATTGCGTAATAATATTTTGTAAAAGATATGTTACATATAAAGATAAAATATTAAAATACTTATGATGATCCTTATTAGTGTCATGCACAAACTAAATTTCAAGTATTAATATTTAAGACAAAATTTATACTTGAATGGTGTAATCATTTATGTTCATAACCTCAAGAGGAAAGACTATTGGTGACATTTTTTGAATGGATAATTTTTTTCTATTTTGTTGGTTAGATTTGTTTTCAAAATTGAGTGAAGTAAGAAATAATATTATTAAAGAAATGTCACTTTCTCCCATATTTAAACTTTGAATGTATTTTAAAATGTTTTAATGATATCTAGTCATTTTGATATCAAAATACAAGTAACTCTATGACAATATGTATTAATAATTTAAAAACACTTGTCCTATGTTCGTTCAATTATAATTATTTACTAAAAAGCTTTAATTTAGTAATATTAATTCTATTTTACAACATCATATGCTATATATACGATACACACGTGCAACGCACGTGCCGTTTAACTAGTAAACATAAAAGCCCCATAATTTGTGAAAACTATCAAAACTCATAGTATAATCTAACCTAATAAACAAATCATACTCTATACATAAATGTATCAAAATATCCTATGACACCACATTAATAAATCACATATTTCTGTTATTTTTATAAATAAATATTTGTCATTACATGACATGTCATTACAAACTTCAAAACAAACACTGATTTAAAATCAAAATATAAAATTTGGATACCAAATCTTACAGCAAACACCTACTCATATATTTCCATATATACATAGTTAGTTTCTTTCCATATACGGCAGAATCAAGAAGATCTTCTTCACACACACATAAATACCTCTTTATATATAGTGTACTGTCTACATACATTGCATATTACCAGTGTGTCTCTTCAAGCTTTCAACTAAATCCATTGCTAATCACCAGGTATATATTTCATCTTCCTTCTATTCTCTTTTCTTCAATTATTCAGTGAAACCAATTAGGTACTACTTTTGTTTTGCTTTGCATATTTTGAGATCTGAGATATGATTTTTTTCTTTATGTAAGTTAAAATTATTACCAGGAGTCATTGTTAAGTCTTCCTCAATTCACACAGTTTTTCTTGAGAAAACATCTTATTGAAATTTTCTTATTCTGTTTCCTTAATCACATGTCTCGGATTCAAGTCTCTGAATACAGAGTAGTCGGGGATCTAGGAGTACCAAACACTATCCACGAGTTTGGCAGAATTCCGTTAAAAATCTACCTTAACATGTATAAATAATTTATCTAAAAATCAATTTAACTGTATTTTTTTTGTAGAATCTAGAACTCGTAAATTCAAAATTCTGGATTGTTACGGCTTGTAATGTAATCAGTTTTTATGTACTACTGCTAATTAGTTTTTGTTATATCCAAAATATGCAGAAAGTGAAAAAACATGGGGATGGAAAGTGAAATACCGGAATCAGGAGGCGGAATCAGGCGAAGAAATTGTGTATGCACAAAAGACGATTTTCTGCCGGAGGAATCGTTCAAGAGCTGGGGCAATTACGCGAATGCGCTGAGGCAAACGCCGACGAGGTTAATCGAACGGGCGTTGACGCGATCGAATGATGAAGCAGAGCTGGAGGCGAAGTCACGGAGTCACCATGAAATGAAGAAGACACTGACATGGTGGGATCTAATATGGTTCGGGATGGGAGCGGTGATTGGAGCAGGAATCTTCGTACTGACGGGGCTTGAAGCGAGCCAGGACGCTGGCCCTGCTGTTGTACTGTCGTATGCAGTTTCCGGCGTCTCCGCCTTGCTCTCTGTCTTCTGCTACACTGAGTTTGCCGTTGAGATCCCTGTTGCAGGTATTCATCATTAATAGTTTTGAAATCTCGATTAATTTGAATTTGTCTAAACCCTTGCTTTTACCCTCAGTACCTGCTTTGGACCTCTGATTAATCTAGATTCGTGTCACGTAGGATTAGAAAATATTTTCTATTAAGATTTTTTCATTCTCAAAACACGAGACCTCTAATTAAGAGAATGATTTTGCTTATCAAGTTACTGTCAGATAAGAATTTTTCATAAATGTAGTGGGATAGTAACTGAGAATACGGCACGATTAAGTAACAAGATATAGTAAATTTTACACGTATATATAAATTGATCTATTTTCTTTAACTTCACTTCTCACGTAAATTTGTCGTCTAAGATAAAAGTTAATTTTTCTATAAGAAATTGTACAAGGAGTTTTGATTTTAAGTTGATATTATTACAACGAAAAGTTAAATTTTGTGAATATCATGCAAAGTTCTCTGTGGGACTAACGGGACTTGAAAGATAGTGACAACTATTTGAAAACTAAGGGCATTATACGTTTATAACATGATTTTTTATTTTTATTTTTGTCTGTATTTGTGTGTTTCTTCTTCTACGTTAGCCAGGGATGATATTTTATATTAATATAAAAGAAGGTTTGGATTAAGAGTGTTTTGTCGTTGTATAAATGAAAATAATAGTAAATTAACCGCTAGCTAGCGTACACATGCATTTGTCAATAATTTGCATTTCATATTTAAAAATGTTTGAAGTTGATCATTTAGTCGATCGAGTTGAAACGGTGGATCCTAATAAGTAGGAGTAATAATTAATTAATAAAAAGTCTACATCTCTTAATTAAATAATCTCACTCTCAGTCGCTCTCTGCAGGCCACCTTGTTGCTGATACTTAGGGTCTGTTGATTTGAGGGATAAAAATAAATAGTTTTGAGATTAAAAAAAAAGTAGTTCAGAGATAAATTTTTAATGTCTTGTTTGAAATAACTTATCTCACTATTCGTATCATTGTGATGGAGATAACTTGTTCCCAACCAAACGACTAGTAAATTGTAACTAAGGCATTAACTTAATAGGGATATGTTGTCACGAAGCTATAAAGTTTGGATATTTCTTCCTTTTCCAAATGAAGAGGACACTTTTGGTGTAATGGATAAAAGGAGATAATCCTAGGTTAATTTTTAGTACCCCATATATCATAATGCCTTGTTTGATTATAACGTCTTGAATATCAATGCTGATATTTTTAATACACATTATAACTAATTTCATCATAACTTGTCTTCAAATCAACGGATCCGTAATGGTGTGAGTTGTGTACAGCCCAATATGAAAATGTAATGAACCAAAAGTTGTGGAATTGTGATTCTCCTTTTCTAAAGTCAGCGCCAGCAAAATAGAAAATTGAGTCTCCCTGGGTACTGAGGCCAGGGTTGAAGATTCAACATTCCAGGTTGGAAACGCAAGGCTAACGTAACATTTCCGGCTGCATTTTTGGACTTTTAGGATCTCTCGTTACATTTTACTTTTATGAGAATTAATTTCAAAATTTTAAATTAGTTTGATATTTTTAAAATTTAAAATCTAAATTTTTCAAAAGTTATAATTTTTATCATATTAATATATGAAAAAGATACATCTTGCAATGCAATAACGTCATTTTACAATTAGGTCAGAGTTCATACAGTATTTTCATTGATTTTCCTCCTTTTCGTGGGACGACTATAGGATAAGACAAAGGGGAATATCGTTTACTTTGAGAATCATGGGATTGAATTTTGAAGTATTTGGTTTAGTGGTAAAACACATCATGTAATGTATCATGAGTAAGTTAGGGGCAAATCACAAATTCAAACGTATATAAAAACCTGATATTTAAGTAGAAAAAAAATAAAGATGAGGGTCCATTATTATCCTGGAGTGTAAAATCCTATATTGTTGACCCACTGGAAATTTTTACCCGTTTACACATTTATATTCCCAGTGCACACGCCCATTCAATTGTCAATTTTGTTTTTGGTTTTCTAAATACATATATAGTCTAATCCTTTGTAAATTCTTCTATTGTTTGGATTATTTTGATATAATTGTGAAATGTTGTTACTGCATTTCTATCGACAAAATGAATTATTTTGTTACTACATTTCAATGTTTTATCACTGACAATCATTCAATACGACTTATTAGTATTGTATAATCTCATCTACTCTGTTCATAAAATGATTAGTAAATATGCATGCTAATTATGAAATCATTGCATCTAAGATGAAGTCTTGATCAGATAAACTCATCGAATATGCTCGATAAGTTGAAATTATAATCACTAACTGCAAATTAATGTTTGTTGAAGTGTATGTATGACTACCTTCATTTGAAAAACTAAAACTTTTTGATACATCTCACTTTTATTTACTTAATTATTCAACAATGTTCATGGAGTTTTTATTAAGGAATATATGTAAGTTTTAAAATGATTATTTTAGGTGGTTCATTTGCCTACTTGAGGGTGGAGCTTGGTGACTTTGTGGCCTTCATTGCTGCTGGAAACATCCTTCTTGAATATGTGATTGGTGGTGCTGCAGTGGCTCGTTCATGGACCTCATACTTTGCAACTCTGTTGAACTTCAAGCCTGAGAAATTCCTCATCACGGCTCATGGTTTAGCCAAGGGCTACAACCAACTTGACCCAATCGCTGTTGCGGTCTGCTTCATCATCTGCATCATTGCCATTCGTAGCACGAAAGGATCTTCTCGTCTCAACTATGTTGCCTCGATCATTCACATTGTGGTGATTGTTTTCATCATCATCTGTGGCCTAATCAAGGCGGATACCAAGAACTACACCCCCTTTACGCCATATGGTGCTCGTGGCATTTTCAAAGCTTCTGCGGTGTTGTTCTTTGCTTATGTTGGTTTTGATGCTGTTTCGACTATGGCTGAGGAAACTAAGGATCCGGCTCGAGATATCCCCATTGGCCTAGTTGGATCTATGGTGATCACCACTACTGTGTACTGTTTATTGGCTATAACACTGTGTCTTATGCAGCCTTATCAGAGCATTGATCCTAATGCTCCGTTTTCTGTGGCCTTCAAAGCTGTTGGATGGAGTTGGGCGCAATATATTGTGGCTGCAGGTAGGGGCAGAGCTACATTTACTGTCTACATAGATCAAATATTACACTTTTAGCGAAATTTCTGACTTTGCCACTAATTGCAGGTGCGTTGAAAGGAATGACCTCAGTGTTGCTTGTAGGCGCGGTTGGTCAGGCTCGTTATCTCACTCACATTGCGCGGACTCACATGATGCCTCCGTGGTTTTCCTATGTTGATGAAAAAACAGGGACGCCTGTCAATGCTACGGCGGTCATGATGTCTGCTACTGCAATCATCGCCTTCTTCACGAAGCTCGAAATTCTCTCCAATCTCTTGTCAATCTCCACCCTTTTCATCTTCATGCTCGTGGCCCTCGCTCTCCTCGTTCGTCGTTACTATGTGAGTGGTGTGACCACAAACGCAAACCGCAACAAGCTAATTATATGCCTATTGCTCATCCTTGGGTCCTCAATCGCCACAGCTGCTTACTGGGGACTTAGCGAGAAAGGGTGGATTGCATACTGCTTTACTCTGCCTATTTGGTTTTCAGCAACTGCAGGAATTTGTATTTTCATTCCTCAGGCTCGTAATCCGAAGCTTTGGGGTGTGCCTCTTGTGCCTTGGTTGCCATCATTATCAATAGCTATCAACATTTTCCTACTAGGATCGATAGATAAAGATTCGTTCATCAGATTTGCTGGCTGGACAGGTTTTCTTTTGGCGTATTACTTCTTTTTCGGGTTACATGCTTCTTATGACACAGCAAAGGAATTCGAAAAGAGCAAAGGGTGGAAGAACAATATTGAAGAAGGAAATGGTACTTCTAATGTGGTTGTTAGCAAAGATGTTCCTATTGCTCCTGTTGCTTCTGGTAACTGAATTAGTTGTGTCTAAATGATAGTACAATGTTACGTTCCTAGCTAGTACTCCTATTTTATTTGTCTTGATATATGCATATGATGTTAGTCTGTTTGTACAGAGTCTGTTTCTAAATTAGACAAGTAAAAGTTGCTGCATTGTACTCGTATTAAACATTGTGCAGACCATCTTACGATGGCTTTGTACCCTTCTGGCATAGGCCGCTTTGGATTATAAAGGAGATGGGAAGCTTACTTAGATTGCGCGATAGCTCGATTCTGATTTTATATTCTTTTATGCGCTTGTCTTGTATTGAGACATACCAATGAAAAGAACAAAAACAGGTAAAGGCCAGGGGAGAGTTTGCTTAATGAGGACAAGCATTTGTAACACTAAAACTAAAAGGGTAGAAAACTAAGTTACTTAGCATTTCAGGCAGAATATACTTGCAAAATCAACTACGACTATCTTCTATTCCTAATTATCTGCCTAGTTATAAGCTACTCCAGTCTCCAAAGCATTTGTCCTTGCTGCAATGGCTTCAATATCAGTAGTATTTGTACATTTGCTCTCAATTTCCTTGGCTGCATCATAGGTAGCATGAAATCCTACAAGCAAATAGTACATGAGCAAAATCGAGGTCCAAACTGAAAATCTCACGAATGATGCACCATCAATCAAGCTCACGAATCATGATGAACACATTAATAGCTATACTAGCAGATGGAAGCCATGGCCTCAACGGTATTCTCCATACCTTAGCCTTCCGCGCTTGCTTAAGTGTTAAATTTAGCCCCAACGTGGTGAAAAACCAGACTCCAACGACCCAAGTGTTTTCGCTGATTGCCCAGAAAACACCCAATCCAATCGAGGACATTGTGATCAAAACCAAGAACAGGATGAGTTTGTTCCTATCCTTGTCCAGTGTTTCCCCTGACACATAGTAATGTCTCACTAGAAGTGCTAGGGGGAACCAGTGAGAACACAAACAACGTGGCAATTGAAACGAGATTCGCCAATATGTCAAGATCGCGACTCATTACAACTGTAACAGTGACAGGGGTCCCTGTCTTTTCATTGATTGCAGCAAGAAATGGAAGGCCATATGAGTTCTTGCAATGTGTGTAAAATACCTAGCTTGACTAATAATATTGGCCAGCAAAACTGTTGTCATCCCTTTCATCTTTCTTTGCCCAATATGCCAACTATGTATTTCTTCATAACTGCATAAATTTACTAGCAATAGTAATCATAACAAAGTTTACATAGAAACTTATACTTTATTATTTCATGTATAGTCGTTTTACTTAATTTTTTTGTTCAACGCATGTGTATCAAAACTAGTTACATTTAAAAACATGCAATGTTGAGGTGGAAATGAAAAACTTAATCTTCATTCCACATTTTTGAAAGTCATCTTACAGATAATATCTTGAAATTTTTCCATAGCCAGTGGTGGCAAACTTATAGCTATCAGAATACCTTTTTCTCCCATGTTATTTTTATGAGGCACACAAAAGCTAATATTAGATACTTCCATAAAAACGCGACAAATAACTCAAATTTCGTACTAATTGCTCGATGACTTGGAGCAACTTGATCTCGAATGGCTTCCATTTCCTTGTTCCCAAAGAAGAATGAGTGTTGTATCAACTTATAACTGTCCCATGCGCACTCCACTTGCTCATTTTCAAACTCATGGTGTGTACATGTAATGCGTGGTGAGGAGGATCTAGCACTCAAGAGATCCCTTTGCCATACAGGTAATATAGTAGGCGTTGAAGATCCTTTGATAAATTCAGTTAACGCGGTACACATTGAAATTTTGTGGGACTCTACAACACGTGTTTAATTCGAGTTGGGACTCTACAAGTTGTCAATTAGAACCTTAAACCCTAGTTCAGTACCCCTATATAAAGGGTACTATATTCCTTTGAAAAGGCATCTGGAAAGAGAGATCGAAATATATAAAATACCAGAGATCTCAAATATCTCATATATTCCACGAACTCATGGAATATTCATAAAGAGATCAAATCCAAATCATCTTAATTCGAGAAATACGTCACTAACGGCCCTCGAATTATCTAGATCAAATCCAAATCATCTTAGTTTGAGAAATACGCCACTAACGGCCCTCAAATTATGTAGATCAAGTCCAAATCATTTTAGTTTGAGAAATACTCCACTAACGGCCCTCAAATTATGTAGATCAAGTCCAAATCATCCTAAGTCAAGAAATACGCCACAAACGGCCCTCAAATTATGGATAAATATCTTATGAGAGAAGAATCAAGGGAAGAACAGAATTGTACTCCCGCAATCTTGATTTATCAATAAAATATTCAGGTTTCTTCAGATTTTATTTGTGTGGTTTATTTATTTTTCATATGTTTAAAATTTGTTGCAAACAAATTGGCATGCCCAGTGGAACCAAATCTACCCTTCATCTCTTCTCTCTCATAAATCAAATCTGAAAATTTGAAGCTGCAAAGGTGGAATAATGAGTACTTCAAGCCTGGTCTTTGAGTTTCGTCAAGTCTACACTCCGACAAGCCTTGAAGCAGGGGGCATTTGTAGACATTTAAATTTTGTGGGACTCTACAAGACGTGTTCAATTAGAGTTGGGACTCTACAAGGTGTGTTCAATTTCAATTAGAAGTCTTGGAGGGTACTCAACCCTAAACCCTAGTTCAATATCCCTATATAAAGGGTACTATATTCCTTTGGAAAGGCATCTGGAAAGAGAGATCGAAATCTGGAAAATACCAGAGATCTCGAATTCTCAAATATTCCACTAACTCATGGAATATTCATAAAGAGATCAAATCCAAATCATCTTAATTCGAGAAATACGCCACTAACGGCCATCGAATTATGTAGATCAAGTCAAAATCATCCTAGTTTGAGAAATATGCCACTAACGGCCCTCAAATTATGTAGATCAAGTCCAAATCATCCTAGTTTGAGAAATACGCCAATAACGACCCACAAATTATGTAGATCAAGTCCAAATCATCCTAAGTTGAGTAATACGCCACAAACGACCCTTGAATTACGGATAAATATCTTATGAGAGAAGAATCAAGGGAAGAACAGAATTGTACTCGCGCAATCTTGATTTATCAATAAAATATTCATGTTTCTTCAGATTTTATTTGTGTGGTTTATTTATTTTCCATATGTTTAAAATTTGTTGCAAACAAATTGGCACGCCCAGTGGGACCGAATCTGCCCTTCATCTCTTCTCTCTCATAAATTAAATCTGAAGCTGCAAAGGTGGAAGAATGAGTACTTCAAGCCTGGTCTTTCAGTTTCGTCAAGTCTACACTCCGACAAGCCTTGAAGCAGGGGGCATTTGTAGACATTGAAATTTTGTGGGACTCTACAAGACTTGTTCAATTCGAGTTGGGACTCTACAAGGTTTGTTCAATTCCAATTAGAAGTCTTGGAGGGTACTTAACCCTAAACCCTAGTTCAATACCCCTATATAAAGGGTACTATATTCCTTTGAAAAGTCATCTGGAAAGAGAGATCGAAATCTAGAAAATACCAGAGATCTCAAATATTCCATCAACTCATGGAATATTCATAAATAGATCAAATCCAAATCATCTTAATTCGAGAAATACGCCACTAACGACCCTCGAATTATGTAGATCAAGTCCAAATCATCCTAGTTTGAGAAATATGCCACTAACGGCCCTCAAATTATGTAGATCAAGTCCAAATCATCCTAGTTTGAGAAATACGCCACTAACGGCCCTCAAATTATGTAGATCAAGTCCAAATCATCCTAGTTTGAGAAATACGCCACTAACGACCCTCAAATTATGTAGATCAAGTCCAAATCATCCTAAGTCGAGAAATACGCCACAAACGCCCCTTGAATTATGGTTAAATATCTTATGAGAGAAGAATCAAGGGAAGAACAGAATTGTACTCCCGCAATCTTGATTTATCAATAAAATATTCATGTTTCTTCAGATTTTATTTGTGTGGTTTATTTATTTTTCATATGTTTAAAATTTGTTGCAAACAAATTGGCATGCCCAGTGGGACCAAATCTGCCCTTTATCTCTTCTCTCTCGTAAATCAAATCTGAAAATCTAAAGCTGCAAAGGTGGAAGAATGAGTACTTCAAGCCTCGTCTTTGAGTTTCGTCAAGTCTACACTCCGACAAGCCTTGAAGCATGGGGCATTTGTAGACATTTAAATTTTGTGGGACTCTACAAGACGTGTTCAATTCGAGTTGGGACTCTACAAGGTGTGTTCAATTTCAATTAGAAGTCTTGGAGGCTACTCAACCCTAAACCCTAGTTCAATACCCCTATATAAAGGGTACTATATTCCTTTGAAAAGACATCTGGAAAGAGAGATCGAAATCTAATAAATACCAGAGATCTCGAATATCTCAAATATTCCACATACTCATGGAATATTCATAAAGAGATCAAATCCAAATCATCTTAATTCGAGAAATACGCCACTAACGGCCCTTGAATTATGTAGATCAAGCCCAAATCATCTTAGTTTGAGAAATACGCCACTAACGACCCTCAAATTATGTAGATCAAGTCCAAATCATCCTAGTTTGAGAAATACGCCACTAACGGCCCTCAAATTATGTAGATCAAGTCCAAATCATCCTAATTTGAAAAATACGCCACTAACGACCCTCAAATTATGTAGATCAAGTCCAAATCATCCTAAGTCGAGAAATACGCCACAAACGACCCTTGAATTATGGATAAATATCTTATGAGAGAAGAATCAAGAGAAAAACAAAATTATACTCCCGCAATCTTGATTTATCAATAAAATAATTATGTTTCTTTAGATTTTATTTGTATGATTTATTTATTTTCCATATGTTTAAAATTTGTTACAAACAAACGCGTTTAGAAACAATTTCATGCTATATGCAGCCGTCATAGTGTGATTAAATCTCAATCCCACCGCAAATCCGCCACAACTAAAATGGGTCACCTATGAATAAATATAGAGGCCAATTATATTAGCTAAATTAATTAAAAAGAATTTTTATGGTTATCGGTAGCTCATAGCACCAAACTCTCGGCACACATCATCAATAAAGTAAAAGTTTAGATAATCATCCAACTGAGTTATTAAGATTCTCCGTTTATAATCAATTATGTCATATTATAAGTTAATGAATTCGTCTGATGTTATATTATTGACCCTTTTTCTTTTTCCATCACTCAACTATGCATAGTTGCATACTAAACTTATTTTTAAGATTTATAAAAAGTTTATATATATATATATATATATATATATATATAGATCCCACACAAGCGATATTGTGTAATTTTGCCTATGAAATTTTAGACACATGTCTAAAAACCACCTACTAGTAATGTTTTGTTTATGACTCCATTGAGATTTGAAACTAATTACCTCCGGTAATAAAAATAACTTTTAACGGTAATAAAATGTACATTAATAAAGAATATTAATTTTTTTACTAACATTAGTTAATTATCATTAAATTTAATATCGCTATAGGCTTTAGCGACATTTACAAAGAGTGTTAAAATGTGATTGTCATTAATAATTGCCTCTAAAAAATATATATTTAGGTACAATCAAGCTATTGTCATAATTAAATACAGCTAAAAAGCATTGTTGATATAGTGTTACAAAGGTTTTCACTTACTTCATTGACTATTAAGCCACACGACACGATAGAAAAAAAAGTATTAATTACCTGAACCAATAAAAGAGGGCAACCAATGATTCCATCTGACGTACTTAATATGATATGATTTTGTCTGCTTTGAGTTATACCTGTACAATTTTCTCAAAGATAGCCTCATGCCACTAAAGTATTTCTACACCGTATATATAATTTTTATTTTTATTTTGATATTCATGCTACTATTATGTATGAGACTTTGTACGTACACCCAACTTACATCTTTAATAATTAAACTGTAAGATTAACACCATATATTGTTTCAAGTTTGATATGATGGCCCGTATGTATCACACAATATTTTGTTAAGATGGACACTGATGAGTCCGTGAAACAAACAATATGTGCTGTAAAATATTTGCGATAGTGATTTTCAATTTTAAAAAGTTATCTCTCTCATGTATAGGAGATTTAGCCATTTATAAAAATATATAATAAAATAAAATTTCACTTATTCATAGTACAATAATTTTTTTGACGTGGGATGCAATAAGAAAAACGAAGTTTTGTAGACTCGATCAAGTCTGATGACTATTTTCTTGATAAGTGAAGGAGAGAGGGAAGCTACGCTTAGCGCGCTTTATAAGGTCAACCACTACATAAGCCGCTGACATATATATAAATCTCAAAGAGCTTCCCTGCATTACTAAGCCACCTAGATCTCCGAGTCAACCCTACGGCTTGGCAGGCTTCCCTTTCAGCCAGAATTTCATGAGCATTGTCCCGTTCCTCAATCAGATGTTTGGATGTTAGCTATACTCCACAAGGAGCCAAGCGGGTGTACTATGGCCTTTCCTATGGAATCCCCTATAATAAATGAGACATTTATTGGTGACTTGAAATAAATGGTAAGTAATCTGATAGTGTAAAGACTATTTACAGTCAATGAGAAGTGCCATTACTAGATAAACTTAAAGCAAAGAGAGGTGATTATCAATAATCTTAGTCCTAGCTTGATAAAGTTAACAATTAAACTAAAAGGTTAGAATACTAAGTTAATATTTCACACAGCCATAAATACTTGCAAAATCAACCTACTACTATCTTCTATTCCTAATTATAAGCTACTCATTGGCATTTGTCCTTGCAATGGCTTCAATGTCAGTAGTATCTGTACCTTTGCTCTCAATTTCCTTGGCTCCATCATAGGTAGCATGCAATCCTACAAACAAGTAGTAAATGAGCAAAATCGCGGTGCAAACTGAAAATCTCACGAATGATGCACCATCAATCGAGCCCATGATGAACACATTAATAGCTATACTAGCAGATGGAAGCCATGGCATCAATGGTGTTCCCCACACCTGAGGCTTTCGCGCTTCCTTGAGTGTTAAATTTAGCCCCAACGTGGTGAAAAACCAGACTCCAACGCAAATTATGCACCCTAACCAAGTGTCCTCACTGATTGCCCAGAAAACACCCGATCCAATTGAGGACAATATGATCAAAACCAAGAACATGATGAGTTTGTTCCTATCCTTGTCCGGTGTTTCCCCTGACACGTAGTAACGTCTCACTAGAAGTGCTAGGGGAACCAGTGAGTACACGAACAACGTGGCAATTGAAACGAGGTTTGCCAATATGTCAAGACTTGTGAAGAAGGCTATTATGCAATTCGCGACAGTCATTACAACTGTAGCAGTGACAGGGGTACCTGTCTTTTCATTGATTACAGAAAGAAATGGAGGGGCCATATGAGTTCTTGCAATGTGCGTAAAATACCTAGCTTGAGCAATAACATTGGCCAGCAAAACTGTTGTCATCCCTTTCAATGCCCCAAATGCAACTATGTACTTTGCCCAATTCATCCCTACAGCTTGAAAGGCAATGGTAAAAGGGGCATTAACATCCACTTGATTAAAAGGTTGCATAAGGCATAACGTTGCGGCTAGAAGGCAATATGTTACGACCACCACCACCATAGAACCTATTAGTCCCACAGGAATATCCCTACCTGCAGTAGCGAAGCAAGGAATTTTGTTAAGGGTGTTCACGATATATATATATATAAGTATAGAACTTTCAGTATTTCCGGCTCCATCTGCTTACCTGGATTCTTGATCTCTTCCCCTAGAGTTGTGATACCATCAAATCCAACATAAGCAAAGAAGAGCATAGCTGATGCTTTCAGGACGCCACGGGCACCATAAGGTGCAAAGGGTGAAAAGTTAGCCAAATTAGCCTGAGTTAGGCCAACTACAAGTACAAAAACCATGACAGCAACATGTAGTATGGTCAAAATGGAGTTGAATCGTGAGGACCCTTTCATGCTTATGCAAGCACATGCACAAATGAGCAGTGAGACAACAACTGCTACAGGATCTAAGTGGTTGTAACCCTCAGCAAGACTCGAGACATTGATACGGAAATCATCAGGCTTGTGATTACATAGAGTCGCGAAATAGGAAGTCCAGGATCGTGCTACGCTAGCACCAACCACAATGTACTCAAACAGAATGTTCCCTGCAGCAATGAAAGCGACGAAATCGCCAAGTTCCACTCTCAGATACGCAAATGATCCACCAGCAACAGGGAGTTCAACTGAGAATTCTGTATAACACAACACTGAAAGCAAAGCAGAGATGCCTGATATAGCATAAGACAGTAAAACAGCAGGGCCAGCTAAGCTTTTAGTAGCTTCACCAGTTAGTACAAAAACTCCAGCACCCATAACTGCACCAATACCAAGCCAAATCAAATCAAACCAGTTCAACGACTTCTTCATCTGATGCTGGCTGCAATCGCGTATTTCATGGAGCTCTGATTGGTCCGAAGAACGAGACAATACGCGGTTTTTAAGCCTTGTTTTTGTCTCACGTAATGCCTGAGCATAACTTCCCCAGCTCGTAAACGATTCCTCTGGCAAAAAATCATTTTTGCTGCATCCACAGCCCCTCTTCGTCAGCGTACTATGCCTTTGATCAACATTTTCGTTATTGCTATTAATCATTTTGTCCTGCAAATTATGAATAAAACTAATGTTTTAATCAAAATTAGTTTGCTTCATAGGATTTGTTATCTGACCACTTAAGTACCAATATTTCCCTTGAATATCATATCAAACTTAATTCTACAAACTGAGGTCTTGGGTTCGAGACCTGTCTACACTTCCCCTTAAATGAGTCTTTATGACCGTGGTGTCAAGGACAACTTTTGCACACCTTGATACATGCCACCACCACCCACTAGCGACAGATACTAGCTAACTCTGTTCACTTGAACATCACTTATATGTTTTTCTTTTTCTTTTTAGGACCGTGGTGTCAAGGACACCACAGCTTTCGCACACCTCAATACGTGCCTCTGTTCACCCAGGCTAAAACAGATGAAAAAAATCACCTAGTGTTTCTTTGTCTCCACAGCGGATCACATAGATGTTTAATTGATAAATAATCAACTCTCCACTTACAATGTATACAACAACCTACACAGTCGTGGAATTAATCATGCAATGTTGAGGAAACTTAAGACGTATTTATCTATATATTTCAGAATTCACTGATAAATCAAACTGATTAATAATACATTCAAACAAGATAAATTTATGAAGAAAAGAAGAGATGATTGACAAAACCTGGACTCAATATGGTGTTCGTCTAATCTTCCTCAGGTTGTTAAAACCCTATGTATTAAGGATATTTGATTTTATCTATTTATAGCACTATGATTTTGTAAAAATAAAAGTTGGTTCCTCAACCAAAAAAAGAGATTGTTAATGAATTGGTAGAGTTTAACTTTGTTAGGTATCATTCTTTAGTGAGAAATTATCAAATTTGTTCTTTACTAACCCAAATTAAAAATTTGCCCTTTATTAAACTTCTTATCTAATACTAACTCTTTTAGAAAAAAAATAATCTTCCAAGGATACGTATGGTTTTTCTTAATTATTAGAATTAATCAAGATTGTATGTTTAATTATTATACTTGAATATAACTTGCTTGAAGTGTAAACGTTTCAAACTGTTGCTATTAAAACAAAATTTTATGCTCTTGCTTCTATATCCTAAAATTTTACTAGAATTTAATTTCTATTTCCTTTATAGTAATATGAAGAATAAATCTACAAATTTTGAAAGTTGAAACCTTAATTAAATGTGCAATACGTTGAAGTCTGAACTGATTTCTATCACTTAATCATGGTTAAATGCTACTCCCTCCATCCCATATTAGTTGATCACTTTACTTCTTATATGCAAATTAAGAAATCATAAATAAGAAGATAATTTTACTAATTCACACCTTAAAAAACTTCTTGAGAATTTTACAAACAAATATGAACACTTTCAAAAAAAAATTAATTGCAAGAGTAATATAGGAAAAAATTAATTAATGCTTCCTTGATTTAGTAAGATGACAACTATTTTTAATAAGATGATCAACTAAAATGGGACGGAGGGAGTATATACTGTCACTTTAATATGTGACTTATAATTAAACGTTACGATTCACGGAGTGCAATAAGCTAGTCAAGTTTCCCATAATCACATTGTCATGTATTGTACATTGCACACAAGACATATCTTGCTAGTAATGCTGAAGTTGAACGTTCAATATAATGAAATGACACTAAATTTTTTTGTGAAATATCACACACAAATCGGTGTTTCTTTGTATTTTCATGCACAAGGGTATGTCGTATTTACATAGACAATACCAAGCTAACTTTAGATAGGCACAATAAGAAACAAATGGAAGAAGCAAAATGCATAGCCAGATGAAACTCAATACCTCACCAGAAAACAGAAACAAAAACCAACACCAAACTACTGGAGTTAGAGACAGAAAAAGACCAACTAATGTACAAAAAAAGGAACATGATATGACGCTAGGTCTCTATCTTGAGAAGGGAATTGAGTGAGGTGCTGTTAAACCTCTGTGCAAGACCTCGGATGACAAGGACGACAATATCACGGAGGTGCCGAGTCTGTACCAGCAAATCCACTTCACTCTCACTGTCCACCACAATCCTCACCCGGTGTTGATCATTTCGGAACAGCTCCACCTGTACAATGGCATGGATGAAGAGTTAATCTTAAACTCCGACCATTATGCCTTAAATTTCCTAGAACAACCTATTTGAGTACATTCTAGATTGGAAAATAACTTTACTGTCATTTATTGAACTAGCATATGGACCTTTTACTTCCTTTTTTGGTACTGGTGGTCTTATGACCATCTCTTGCGCATCATGAATTATTCTTCTAGTCACCAGCACAGGTACCAGATAACTTCATACTCTCTTCAAGACTCAAGCAGAGGTGAAGAAATAACCTAGAGCTTTTCATCTCTACTGGAATTTGAACTTCACCCTCTAAGGTTTGCACCCACTACAGTGACCTAACTAGGTCATACTCTTGAGTGCTATCTGAATCTTTACCACTGAATCGCTTATAGAACATATTCTTTCTAATGAGAACAGCATATATCTAAGGTCTTCTGAATGCAGGATGTGAGCCTCTTCAACAGTGACGTTAGTGCCCAATTAGATAAATCCAGGCTATGCTCATCAGTTCTCTGATTTTTTATAGGAGAACCATGCAACATCAGTTACATACATAAGACTCTCATAAAATACTATGGATAGCATCTGATAGAGTAATTGTTTTATGGCGAAAAGTTTTAAAAAAAAAACCTTCTACAAGTGCATGTGTTCTCAATCCACTAGGGTTCAAAAGCTTGCTGCCAGAGGAAACGTTCAGGAAAACCCAGAGGCACCTCGAACATTCTAGATCTGCCCAAGCCTGTAAAATTCCACTGCCCGCGGACTTACAGGCAGACTGAATTTACCACTCTAGTATGGATATTTAGGACACCACAATAGGGTACTACGCCATTCTCATGAATCAAGTAACCACAAGTCTGAATGAGCAATAGTGAAGGTATAGTATCCAAGAGAGTATCCTAGTGCGGTTTAGTTAGTTTGTAGTGTCTTGCCACTCCAACGTTGTATGGGAACATATATCAACCAAAAAATTGTTTTCCCACACTCCAAAATCATCTCTACTAGCTCCCTTCTTCACATAATCATACCATGCTTATGCTCAAGCCATATTTTGAGTTAATTCTGAGCCTAGCATCTATAAAGAGGATAGTAGGGCTAGGTAACATATGTGATTCTCGAACAATTCTACTATCATGAAAAAGTGGTAGAGAAATGGGTTGAGGAAGTTGTTGAGATATAAATATTAAGAGGCTAATTGTAACTAGTTCAATAGAAGCTTCTACTACTTAACAGTTTGTTACAAGTCAAAAGCTTATAGTTAGTTAGCTTGTTGAGATCAAGAGAAGTCGGTCAGTGAAAATGTAATTAGTATATATACTAGGCTCATATCTCTTTGTAAATACAAGTTGTTACTCAAATTTTAATTAAGTCATCTTCTTCCTCTATCTTCTTCTTCTACATTTTCATTATTGTTTCATCAATTTACTAATTTCAGTAAATACCTTCGGAGGCATATGTCCAAACCTATATTTCAAACAGAAATCGGGAGTCAGATATAGATTTACTTACGTGGAATGGAGGGGCATATGTTCCTCGAACCTCAGTTGTGGGAAAAGAAGTCTTAGAACCAGGCTTCACCACCTTTACCCTCTTTTTGTTGACTTCCAGAATTCTTCTTTCAAGATTCCCCATACCTGGAACCTGCAAAGTTGCAACCATAATTAGTTTATCCCTCATCTTTCTTACATATGATTTGGAAACTGAAATTGAATAATGAATTAAAAGACACTAACTTTCTTTGTAGATTGATCCTTGTCACACAAGGCCTGCATTAATGACATCAAGTAATTTATGTTAACACACTGAAAATAACAGCACACGCCACACGGGGAAACAATATCATGCTAGGGCTGGGAGAAGATGTAAACAGGAATAAAATACTGAATAAGTATATATACATATATATATATATATATTGCTGCAAACATAAACAACTGATGATGAAATGTGATACCAAACTAATTTAAATTCCAGAGATGCAGCCTAATGCAAGATGTGCGCCAATCTTATTTGAATTCAAAAGGTGCTAAAACAAACAGACAGCGAGATTGTATTTCTCCAGAGCCTCTCCACTTCAATGCCTTACTGAAAAACTAGATATGCTCAAGCAATTACAAATTTTTCATCAGATAATATCATTGCTTTGGACAATCTACAGCATATTTGATTAGGGAACTTGAAGCCCTTTGCTCGCAAGCAGATGTTTGAATTTTGATGATTTCATTCATCTTTAGCAACTTAAACATCCTTTAATGACATTATACAGGCTTTATCACAACCCCCGCCCTTCTTTTATCATTTTCCCTTGTGGTTTTTGATTTATGTTAGAGTGCAGAGATATATTTTACAATACCAATTTTAGAATACAAGCTTGACATGCACTGTTGAATAATTAATTTTACCCTATCTAAAGGCTGAAGTTACTCCCAAGGAGACATTCATTTGCTTTTATAGAATGATTAATACCTATTTTAAGACTTTTAACTATAGTGTGATAGCTAGTGATTAAATCCCAACCTTCAAACGATTCGTATGGATTTATGTTAAAACAAGGTGTTGTAGGGAAGTTCAAAAGGTGAAAAAGGAGTCATCACACACAACAAGATCTGGGAAATTATTTCAAGAGATGTATCACCTCAAACTTTACGGAACCAGTCTCAAGCTTCTGCTTTACTTCTTTAAGAACATCAGGCTCTGCAATGAGGAAAAGAAAAGGAGAATAAAGCCAAACATGAACAGTTGAATAAGAAGAAACAAAGACACCAATGTGAAAGAAAAAATATCTCAGTATCAAGCTTTACACGCATAATAACCATCTGTTAGCAATCTACCTTACATACATATGTAGAGGTAGCCCAAAATCATTAAGATAATAACGAAAAGAGCAAACAAATGATTTCATTTTCCGTTGAAATATTTTTCTTCCCTCCATTGTTCTATAGGTTTTGATTTTACCAATGTCCACCCAGACACTGGAGTTAAACTTGATGAGAATGATCAAGGTTATATTGGTAATACTGCCAATTTAGAAACTTAAACTACAAGAATGAATGGTGGACTGCTTAATATCAAGATGGCTTCTATGGAACAAAAAGTGAACGGAAGAGTCAGTATAGTGATTTACATGCTAATACACCAAAGTGTCCGAAGATTCACTTATCCAGGACTGGAGCAACAATACCAAATAGACATTTGATGAATTTTTTTCACTTCTTGGAGAACTTGGTGGATCCTTTTATAAAGTCAAAATTGCTTGTATACCATGTAATCCTACCTGTTTTACCAATAATATTTCTTACACCTAAAGTATATGTTCAATATGTGCCAACAGAACAAAGAGAATCTGTCAGATCTCATGTACTTTTTTTTTTTTGAGAAGGTAACAGTCTTGTATTATATTCCAAAAAATCAAACCTGCCACAACTTGTTACAGGTTTACTAATTACAAATAAAAGGAGAGTATTTGATTAACAAGCTTGCACAGGTTCAGCAAGAAAAATGTTACTTGTGTGATTGGAAAAGTCAAGTATTTACAGCTATCACCAATCATCATAAACTTATGCTAATTAGAGTTATATTCAAGACACATAAATAGATGGAAAGATACAGGAATGATAACTACACTCGTAAAAGCCAAAGAAACTGATGTTACCTTTATCAACAAAAAAAGCCAAAGAAACTGAAATCAGCTAATAAAAGAATTCCTTATAAAATTAACGATCAATAAAAAATAACTCATCATAAAATTACTGTATGAATGTTCTTCACGATTATTTACCAATTGCAATTGGATCTGTAGAAGCAGAAACAGGATGCCCCTCAACTCCGTCTTCTCTTACTGGTGTATATATCACAACCAGCCTATAACCCACGTCATCAACATTAGCTTCATACATTCTTCCTGTCTCCCCTGCAACAAAACCATCTTCTTTTAGAAAGTTCCTATCAATTTTTCATGGTGCTATGCATAGATGAGATTTCCAAATATAAAGGACAAAATATATAAATGTTCAAGAACTGGTTGACCCATTATTTGGTTTTGAAACAACAGTTTCCTACACCAAAGGTTTAATCGCTTGAAAGGCGACAAGGTAATAGTCTAATAGATTGGTAGTTTGAATCTTGTCCAATAGATATGGGCTATTTTCTTGTTACCCTCTCTAATAGATAGATAGTTTGAATCTTTGAATCTTGTCTAATAGATATGAGCTATTTTCTTGTTACCCTCTTCTGATGCTTACTTTCTCAGTAAACTCTGCCGCAAGTGAAACAGATGCAGTGGACCTTGTAAATAATACAGCAAAGTACTAAATTAAATATAATCTGTTATAAACCCCCTTCATTATGCTTTTCTTGTTCTTATTGGGTGATCAATGGGGATTTATACTTGGAAACAAACAGATATAAAAGATGAACCTCCATCGAATACCTTAAGAGTTATAAAAAGCTCAAATTTACAGAGCTCCAGCAAGATGTATAGCATTGGGAAGGTGTAAAATTTTAGTTCCCTTAACACTTCAGATCATAGTAAGGATCAGAGGAACCTTGCTGTCGAAGCATTAAATATTTGCATCTGAACAACTTGCTTCTCCCTTTACTCTTAAGACAGTAAAACTTTTTCTTTTTATTATTTCTGTTTGGACACAACTGAGTGGAAAGAAGACAAGTTGTAAAACATCCTGCACCAAGGAAAATCTCCTTGTTCACACACTATCCATCATGAGAATCAGACAGTTTCAGCGACTCTAATCATTTTTTTTAATGAAGTAAGGTTTTGTATAGCTGGCATCAACCAAATGCAAAGTCATAAAAGATATGTTAGCTCCTACAACAGTAATGGAAATGAGCTACGAAACCAAAATCAGATGGAACATTTTTTTTAGCATACCAGGAATGGAGATGAGGTCAGGACTTCCAACCATAGATCTAAGCCACTGAATTTTACTTTTGCCCTCCTTTCCGCCACTATAAACGCCACGAACAGCATACAGATTGGTGTGAAAACCTCTACCTTCAATGTCCAGCTTATCCATCCGAGGGATACCTGAGAAGAAGCAGATTCATAAATAAACTTCTATAAATAGAATTATATAAAACTTTTAAAATTACCCAACAGACCACATGATTGATATGCCAGGGAACAAGTTAGGTTATTCAATTTGTCAAAAGAAATATAAGAATTATTTCAAGATATATTAAAGCTAAGATGTCAACAAGGAAGAATATCCTTGGCCTGCAGAGGGGAGGGAAACACATACAAGGATGAGCCGGTCACAAGGGGGGAAGTATCAAGTAAAGGACAACAGCAAATTTAATGTTGGCCCGATTAGGCTAAATTTTACTTATCCAGAAATATATGAGTAAAAAGGAATGAAAGAAATTCAGTGAGCTAAAACTAAGTTGAAGTATCTGCCTGGCAATAATCAAAAAGACTCCAGCAGCCATCAGCACGAAAGATAGTATTCAATATTCATAATGGCATACAAGAAAGCTGCAGAAGAATTACTAAAATGGCATGTCAATTTTAGGCTCTGCCTTAGGCATTAACAAATTTCCTCTAACAGAGTGAAACAAATAAGAAATCAATCATAAGTTGCTGATATTTTAGGAGGACTTTCCCAAGCATATTGAACTAACTGTGAGAAGCACTCAAGCCTTGTAGGAAATGGAATGCTGGCAAGAAATGTAACCAATCCAAAATCGAACAGTGCGCTTGGCTTACACAAAAGGGAGGAGAAGGGTAAAAGGTAGACCAACTCATTGATTTCCTTACATCCGTTGGATAAAGCATGGATCATTTACGTTTTGGTTGTTTGGAGTGGGAAGGAAGTTAAAGAAAAGGATGTACTTCCTCCTTTTTGTCTAAATCATAGGGGGATGAAAAGCATGACCTTCCACGTTTACTTGCCCACTTTTCCTCTTCTGAAACTAACCAAAGACAATACATGGTGACAGTGAGTGACTGCACTTTTTTGACCATACACCTGATACAAACACCGACCACAACCAAATTTTAAAATAAAAGAAAGAAACAAAGGAATTACAAACATAGGGAACCCAAAATACAATCTGCTACAAATTCATGTCAAGAGAGGAATGTCAGTACGAGACACTCCACACACGGCAACAATCAGGTATGTTTTACCCATTTTACAATTATGGTTATCTTTAAGTATATACAAGTGGAAACAAGATTAGAATTTAGAGCTACAAGACCTGGTGAAACTGAAGGAGTTTCAGCATACACTGGATCACTTGACCTTCCAAAAACATCAGACACGATGCATTCACATCTAAGAGAGCGACCTATGTCCTCAAATCGTAACCTGTATGAGCAAGAACGTTGTGATGGTAATGGCTCAAAGGACTTATTATTTCCTGTTTCAGTCGAAATGAACCTGCAGCAGCCAATAAAATATCAGAAGCTTCTCAATATACTCTACAATAGAACCTCCAGAAGCAATGCAGTCTTTGGATTATGCCAGATGACTCAATTGCAGTTTGCAATCTTGGATGCAGTAAATTATACATAAGAGTCAAGAAGTAAATCATATCAAGATAACACCAACTATATGTGCTTCCATATATCCAGATATTTAACCAACTAACCCAAAATTATTTCCAGAGATCCAGATATAGAACCAATATCAGTCACGAAATACGAGCAGTTTTTGGTTCCTTTTTCTCCGAATATAGGAAAAGTAGCAAGTGTGGCAAGAGAAATCATCTCTATATTATCACTGTCTAACTTGACATGAAATAATATCTAGTAAAGAATAATCAGCCATTAAGGAAAAACAGTTGATTCCCAGCATATCAAATGATGAAAACAGAGAAGTACCAAGTATATTTGATATCCTTCCTATACTTTGCCCATACACGCTCTTGAATTTCACTCTTTGGAATAATTTCAACAGCAGTTAGTATGTCTCCTTCAACAGCCTTCCCAGTAAGAGCCAGCGTCTCAATTCTTGGAATATCTGTGGACATAGCGTAACTGTCAGAAAATGACCTTGGTAAACTTTTCACAATTATTGAAAAGGACAGTATTCTAGATAGCGAATGGAAACATTCTAAATGAAGAATGCTCTACAGAGAAGCAAAACCACTAAGGAATATTTGCTGAGCTGAACATTTGACAGATAATCAAAAGGTTGGACTGTTGGAATTGTAGTAGAAGATTGAAAAACTCTTCTTTTCTGTTAGATTGTCCCACGTTGATTGAGGGAACTGTTGTTGTCTCCTTATATGGTATTCGCGATACTCACCTCATTGTATTCACAATTGTCTGCGATGAGTTTTTATATTTTTTTCAAAACAATAAATATGACTTACTTTTGTAGAGCTAGACTTTGCAAGTAAATAGATTTTTCGCTTTACTGCTCTAGCCTTTAGACATCCTCACTTGGTGACTAGTGTGTCTTTGTGTTTGTAAAAGGGAAAAATAAAAACGAAAGGAAAAACCAGATTTCATCACTCTGTGGTGAAAGAAGGGGGAAAAAAGGAGAGGCAAAAAGAAATATATAAGTAAAGGAAGAGAAGAATCAGCCATGAATGAAGAAAAGGGCTAAAAGAAGATCTAACCATAAAAAAAGTTCATCAAACAAGAGTGGTACCCTGAATGCAGAGGTACTTCTGTCTGTTAACCACTGCACCATTTGTCGATTGAAGATCATGGGTGCTCACTAATTTATATATCCATCTTTTCACTAATTACCTAGTTACCTATAATAAAATCTAAAGTTTAAGTTGGAAAATGTGAGTTCTTGGGCACCTAATGGTAGCCACGTGGGTTCACCACCACTGAGAAGAGACTTGATTAACCAACAATGTACAAGAGGGATTCTCAGAGGAGTTTTAGTCTACATACAATATGATAAGATAAATTTTCTATGTTGTCAAATAACATAGCAAATACTCTATAATTGAATAGAGAATATCCAAACATATCCTATAGAGTATAGACTACAATAATATTTCACTTGCTCAAATTCAGTGAATCTAGATATGTGTGAAGATAGACATGTATTCTCGTTATACTACAACACCTATAAAAAGGTCTGTGGTGCATTTATCAACTCACTAGTCACCAGTACATCGTTCTCTTATATTCATTTCTCAGTTACTTCTAAACTTTGTCGTAATGTCACAATGGCACCAAAACAGTTAATTGTGTGAAGGTGAAGAGTGGCAGTGTCTATCTCAAACTAGTACAAAACCAACCCATTCATAAGGACCTCTACATGATGGCATAAAATAGACGACTACCTTATGCTATGATAAGACAAATACCTGGGAGAATCACATGAGTTGGCTCGGATAACTGATGTTCACCAATAATTGAATCTGAACGAACTGGCGTATATCTGCAAATTTTGGGTAACATGTTTTAGAAAGAAAAAGATACTATACATGCACCTCTTCTTTAAAGTTTTTCCATATGTCATTTGTTTATTTTCATTTTTTCTTTAACAAGATTATTCAAAAAAGAAAAAACAGAAGAAACACTCCTGCAGAAGACTAGAAATTCATCTGCATATATAAGCATCAACTACTATGCCCCTGTATCTTACAATAAAACACTTCAAAATCCAGTCAAAAAGTTAGAGAAGCTGTTACCCGAAAAGTAAACGACAATTGTAATCTTCATCTACAACTTCATAAGTTTTAGAACATGCTCCATTGATGAGAGTGATTGCTCCCTCATCAGTTTCTCTGTACCAGCTAAACATGCTTGTTCCTTCATGACCACCAAAATATTCTCCTTCCCCAAGGTAACTACTGGATGAGAGCTCCTTTGCATGAACATTAGAAACTACTGGAGAAGCTGCCACATATTTCACAAGACATCTTCAGTACAACACTTCAAAATAAGCAAATAGTCCCTATGTTTCATTTTATATGGCATTCTTTCCTTTTTAGATTGAATATCAGGTAGGAGTCCAGCACCCTTTAATTGAAAGCTCTGAAATAGAATATACTATCTCATACTAAAAGAGTTAAAAATGGAAAGCTTTTGAAGGGGTGGAACTTGATTTTGTAAAACTGAAGAGTAGTGTTTTGTCCCTAGTTTACTTTTGGTGTACTTGTGAGGTCCCAATTTGTATAGAGGATTGGATCTCTTATGTGGAGAACCATATTTTGGTGTAGGTTCTCTTCTTTTGGTATATGGATTGTATACGGGGTTTCCCCCCAAATGTTAATAAAATTATTTACCTTATCACAAATAAAAAAAAACACTCCAAGATATTAGGTTGTAATCAATGATGGGGAAGGGAGACATAAATCTAATCAGGAGTAGGAATCAAGGTCTACCTGGGGAGACTGGAGACTCGCAAACTGATGCTAATGGGTTCCCAGATTTGCCATCGATGCGAATTGGCAGCCAATATAATGACAAATATGCTCCCACATCTTCAAGCGATGGCGTATATGATCTGGTAAATACATATTCAAAAAGGATTACTCACAGAATAAACAAACATGAGATGTGTTCTTTTGAGTTTTTTTCAACAAGTAGTCAAAGTTAGTAATTATTACTCTTAAGAAGACTTACAAAGTCCTTGCACAAATATGTACATCCTCTGTAACGCTGGGCAAGTTCAGCAGAGCAGATTCATGAAGCTTATTCTTACTCCGATACCAAACATATTTACTATCACCTTCTTGCCCTCCAAAGTATCTCTGATTGGGAACTATTGTCTCGCCCTCGCAGCATTTAGGAATTGACAATTCAACACCAATTGGGTCCCCTATCTCAATGCAAGGTCAATATAAGGTAGAAGTACTTCATATGAATGATTTAACAGCAGAATAAAAAGCACAAAGTCAAACAGTGTAATTATGGAGGTTTACTGCATGGAGCAACACAAGAAAATAGTGCACATAAACTGTTAAAAGTTCGTGAAAATAAAAAGCTGTTAAAAATTGGAACATCTGAGGAAGTTCATATTCTAGCTAATCTGCTAATGTCATTCCGGGATCATGAATAACCAAAGATATGTTATTTGGTCAAAAATATCCTGCTCAGGCTTCACCAAAACAGAATCAATTCATGTGATTGATTGCAGAGAACAAAAAGAAGCAGAATCCAAATGTCTGAAGAACTTGACAAAAATTATTGTCAAGTCCTTAGTGGCAGAACGGTCATGGAAGCAGAGACTTGTGATCAGAATAGTAGAACAGAGGCATACATCAAAACCTGAACTTTCAAAGTACACTTTTCAATTTTGTTGGGAAACCTAAAACAGCGCCAAGACTGATGCTTTCGCGTTATTTTTCACACATTTGCATACCCAAGTGTTGCAAAGAAAAATGTCACTCGCTACTACATGAAATAATCAATTTCTGATTATGCTACAAATATGATTCGCACTGAAAGTGCCTTTTCTAACAAAAGATTATGTAAGAGCAAATGACATACCAGGAGCTACTGGGCAAGACAATATGCTCCTACAGCTTCCTTTTAATGTATCTTTGCGGATGGGAGCATAAATAAGCTCTATACAATTACTGACATCCTCAAGAGTCAAATCCAGAAACTCTGCCAACAAAACTGATTCACTCGACAAGTTTTTGCACCCTTATAATAAACTATGACAATATATGTCCCTACCATCACAGCTTATTTTGTCTTTGCCACCATCATGATTCACTCTAAACCATTCATGTATGCATTCTCCCTTCTCCCTGCGCATGAACACTTTCAACTTCAGAACAAACCAAAACGAATTCAGAGACTCAAGTTCTAGATGGATGATTTTAATATGTAACTGTACCCTCCACTATAAGACGCAACAAAGCTCACACGTTCTCCTTCAACCAAAGATCCTTGAAATTCAAGTGAATGGCAAGTCGGTGGCCCTGTAGTAAAGGGTTTTAGATATAACTCATATCTAAGTATCATTTTGAACTTAAAAAATAAGGCTATCAGCATGGTTGCATGTCTGTCCTAAATAACTAGCAAACTGAGTAATCTTGTTATATGAAAAAAAGAAAGTAATCTTATTAACTTCCAATCAACCAATTCAGAAGTTGAAAAACTAATAATAATTCATGTTGACCTATTCATATGCAGAGATTCATTTGGTAATACCTGGAACAATAGGTCCAACTTGTTCCGAGATAACAATAGGACCACGAGCCCAATCATTTCGAACAGGTTCACAGGATACAGATATTAAAAATCCAATATCATCAATAGACAGCTTGTATGAGGATGTCATCTCATCATTGACTTCTATGTTTGTTCCACTTGAACTAGTCTGCACAGTAACATTCATACTAGTCAGCTTATTTGCTTGTAAAGAGGATTAAGCATTTAAAGACGCATTTAAATACCCGGAACCAGCGGTAAATTGAATCTCCCTCTTCACCACCCCAGTATTTCTTCTCAATGCTTAGTGTGGTGCCTTCAACTGCAGTTCCGGCTATTCGTAGAGAAAGCAATCTTGGAGTTCCTAGACCACGCAATATCAAATATGAGTAACACAGAAAATATTAGGTGACAACTAATTAATGAAATCCAAGTCCATCAAAAAGCAGCATGAGATTTCTGCAACCATATTCCTCTAGTGAACCTTGAACAGTGTCAGAGTATTTAAATATGTGTCGTGCTTGTTGGAAAAGAATAAAAATGCAATAAGGCTTTGAAAAGAGGATACAGACTTTGCTAAGTATTTGCAAAAGAAGCTTTCTAGCTCTCTTCTTAAAACCAGGTGATAACAGCAGAACCTGAATTTCATCAGATACCAGTTAAGTAACAAATGATTACTAAACTCCAATAGTACAACAGAAGGTCATGTTCATAGCTTCTTTCAAGAGGAATCTGGTTCCACTTTTCCAAGAAAGGTTAAAAGTACCCTTCATCACAATCTGAGATTGTTTTACATAAACCCTATAATTCTATTATGTTTTTTTGTGAGGAACACCAGAAAATTAAATTTTGTGGCACCCAGGAAGTGATGTATACAGGGATCATAGTTAGGCCTATGCTTAACTCATGGAGTTCTATGACAAGAAAATATATCAGAACCTGGACTGCAGCAAGCTCTGAGGCCATCAGTAAGCATTAAGAATAATGTATGCTCTAGGATATCTACAGAAGACAAAATCATAACAGTTCTTAAAATCCGTCCCAACGTGTGGAAATGTATCATTACCTGGGCGAACACGCTCCTGTCCTATACAAGTTTTTGGCTCGCCCACTGTCCCATCATCACGAACTGGGGTACATTTGAAAGATATGAATTTACCAATTGCATCTTTTTCAATACGATATTGAAGAAGACCGGAAAACTCGGGTATCATAGCACCTAAGCCATTTTCAACCTGCAGTAAGAAGAGCCGATCACTGATAGCTAAAAACAGCAACAAAAGAATGTTATATTAAGTTTAAGAAAAAGTTAAATAAAACTATCATGCAATCTAAGAACTGTTAGCTAGCCAGTTACACTGTTATCCCCATAAGGCCATAACTACCTTAAACATTCAGAAACTGCGATAAGCATGGATGAGCTCACGGTATTCACAAAGACAATCTCTTTGCTCTAGCTTTTGATTTGTATAAAACCAACGAAGTAGTCCATGACACATGTACAGTTTCAGTAATTAAGACGTAATGATAACCCATGCAATGAAATTATGTATCAAAAGTTCTTCAAATACAGAAAACAAAAATGGTCTTTTCTTCATAACAGGTATATTTTCATTACAGCAACATAAATTATGGAGCATATGCTTTCATAAAATACGACTCAAATAGACTTTGCATCAGTTGTGTATGAAACAACAATAGAATCCCTTTGCTTTTACTTTACATTCTCAGTGCTCTGCATCCCTCATATGATAAGTCAGTGTTAATGTTTCTTCCCTTTTATTTCTTGTTTTTTTTTTCATTCTGTTTCTTTATGGAAGTTGAGAATCATCCCATGTTTAGACAAAGTTCATCACTAACTCCCATAGATAAACGATTATCCAAGATTTACTTCCTCATTTGTTACTTGAATTTGATGAAATCCTGAAGTATCTAATTTAAAATCCATTTGAACTGAGTAAGGGATACTCTGCTTCAGAGAATATTCTCACTTATTCTCAGATCAGCACCATCCATCATTTGGTGTCTAATAACATACCAATCCAAGAGAGTAGGTATAAACATGATCAGTTATTTTTCTCTCTGCAGTCCGGATAGGATTCTGAAAAGAATCTAGATAATACAGAGCCTACAATCATGTTGAGACAAGAACACAGAATTCTACCTCGTGAAGATACCAATTGTAAATACTTTTTCCCTCATGACCCCCAATATAACCATAAGATGCGGTCATTATTCCACCTTCGGCGTAATCCCCAGTCAGAGATAAAAAGTTAAGGTTAGGTGGAAGAGCTGCAAAAAAGCATCCATGTTGATTGATTATTCAAAGTTAAGAACAAATGCACAAAGTAACAGATGAAATTTAAATGTATTATACTTACTCTCTGCAGCTCTTTCAGAAATGACTAAGACTGGTTCACCAGCTTCGCCATCTGGAGTCATCGGAGTAAATTTTGCAACAATATAGTAACCAACAGCTCCTAAAGGTATGCGGAACGCCTGTAGAAAACAGACATTTACTGATTTCATGCATCATTTTATGACTAAGTAATGGTTATTGATTTGATGCATCACACGTAGGACTGATATTTAAAACCTTAACTTAATATCTATTACCTTTGCAATTTTGGATGTACTCAATGCATCAAGATAGCTCTCACCCTCAAATGTTGATGAACTTGTTTTAAACCACTGAACTCTGCTGGCTCCTTCAATTCCTCCGGTAACGATACCAGTTACCGTTATTTTACTGCCTTCCTTTAGTTCACCAATTATCTTTAGATTTGTCACTTTAGGAGGAGCTGGAACAGTTATTCAGATTTATTTTAAAAAAACAATAAGATCCACAAACCGACATTGTTTCACTATGCAGAATACAGATAACTTATAGCCAAAATTATATCAGATTTTAAAGAAGTTACATATGCATTTTGGTCTATCAAGTATGGCTTGTATAATTGGCTTCAGCAAACCTAACCAGCATGTGACACTGGGAGGTGGTAGGAGCTGAAAAGACCAGAACAAGACAATGGAAGGAGAGAGTAGAAAGAGTGAATTTTCTTGTGAGGTGGACCAACAAAGGGTCACTTGTCAACAAAAAAAAAAAAAAGAGTGTCTGGCACAACTTATGTCAGTTGCATGAGATATAATCTAAAATTTCTCCATATTATGTTGTATACTCTTAATTTTTGTATATTTCTCTCATATAGGAGATTTTTCTATTACTACTATAATTGTTAACCTTAAACGAAAAACTATGACCGACACACCTAAACATCCCATCTTAGATTGACCAGTTCGAAAAAGTATCGTATCTCAATGTGAACTCATTCCCTGACAAAAGATTCATTACATGAAACAATCTAAGGATGTTAAGTTACGAGACATTAGAATAGCAAACCTTGCTTAACTTTCTGCAACACAAGCGATACAGATTTCCCTTCCTGTCCTGCAAAGCACAGTCAGATGTAACAACGCTCATGGACTATTAAAAAAGATGGAATTAAGTTACAAAATATTACACCTTGAAAATTCACGGGTACATAAACAAAAGCCATGCAGCAGCCAACATCCTCTTTTGTCAAAGTATATTCATTCAGACCAGATGACACCAGCACAAATTCCCTGTCTCCACAACCCAAGCCAAAGAAAAGGATACAAGGCAAGTTAAAAGACTTATCAAACAAGATCAACCAGGTGAAAAAGCGGACATCAAACCACATGAAATAGCAGTATTTTGGGAAGTGTATGATTACCTCATCTAAAAGCTTAAACTACTAGATAGAACATATAGTTGTTTCCTAATTAGTGTCTTCAACAGACTCCATCACGAGCAGGCATGTTTCTTGGTGATGGGTCAAACACAAAGAAAAGCTTTTTTTTAAAGAAAAAAGATCAAGGTTGGCAATGAGAATTGAACCCTGGACGTCTATTTGTTTCGACACCATGTTAAGAAAATGGACATAAGCACCCCAAAAGGTACCACAAATGGTAAGATTTCCAAGAAGAGATATGGTGACTACAAATCATACACTTAAATCATGTGAGATTCTGACAAATAGTTCATCACACAAAAGTGTATTACATCAGAAAGCAAGCCAGAAAGTTTTTGAAGGATGAGCCAGAATTGGCGAAGTGTACATTGTAGTTGTAGCCACATCTGAAACTATACAAACCAGCTAGGGTAATGCCTACTTAGCTTTAAAAAAGAATGGCTTTGCGACTGCTTTTTCAAGGTGAGACGCCAAGAAGTTGTGATCACTTCCATTTAGTAGTCACAGTTGCGTAGACTAGAGGAATTTAAAGGCTTGGTTCACGCAAGTGCATCACAGTTGAATGGATGTGGTTTTATTATAGATTGCAGGATTTGCTAGAAGATTATGTGGCAGGTGTACTAGTAAATACTACTTTAGTCTTTGTGAAATATTTTGAGTATCTGACTCAAAACAATAAGGAAATGTTAGGGTAACACAAGACCTTTATAAACCGCTTTAGAAGCCCCCATTAACACTAATGTGGGACATATATAACTCAACCACAGAACCACCTTGTGCTAACCTGATTTGTAGTTTAATTAATGCAAACTTACTTGTGTGGGAATAAGATTAATCAAGTTTGGTCTGATACCATGTGAGAAGAATATGAACATCCTACCCAAAACCTTAAGATAATGGGTGCCCAAAACCTTCATAAACTCTTTCAGAACCCTTCTAAAACCAATGTGAAACTGGAACATATATAACTCAACATTGGAAAGCCTTACACAACGATGTGTGACCTATATAAATAATCAATAAACTTAGGGTGTTCATACCCCAAAAGAATTTAGGCAAGATAGTTATTTGCACCTGTTTGAATAGACAAGCCTTACCAATCCAAAAAAAAAAACCAAAATAACAGTAATCTTCATGAATAACTAAACAACAACAAACACAGTGCAATCCCAAAAGTGGGGTATGGGAGGGTAAAGTGTATGCAAACCTTACCCCTACCTTGGAGGTAGAGAGGTTGTTTCCGACAGACCCTCAGCTCAAGGAAAAGCATATCAAAGCAGATTGAAAAAGAAATAACGGAAGTGAAGAGATCATAGCAAAATACTATAGAAAGCATTCTGTAAAAAAAAAGATAATTGACTACAACAAAATAGTGCGATAATCGAAGTACAAGAGACTGTAGATAGTAACATAAATTGAAGGACAGGACAACTTACCCTGTATCCTTGTCTTTACGCAACCACTCGAACTTGCTGGGTCCTTCTTTTCCTCCAAAATATCTCCCAATTCCTCTTATGGTATTTCCTTCAACAACATCTCCAGAAATTTGTACATCACCCACTGATGGGGGAGCTGCAACAGAAAATTCTAACTTAGTGACCACATCCTGCCATCAGGCAGTTACCAATAAAACTAGTTCAAAAAAGACTGCTTTGTAAGATGGACCAAAATGAGCTCAAGAAAATAGGTGATATCAATCCCTGAAGCCACTGCTTCTGTTTTGCATAACTTAGAAGCTGCACAGTAATGATATATCTCCATTTAAGAGGAAGTTATTTCTCCCATCAAGCTACCATCTTAACATGCAAAAAACCCTATGTAGAATCTCATTGAGAAGCTCTAATATAATTGACATAGAAGTAAACCATATTCTATATTTTTTGGTTAAACTTCTACTTTTCCTGATTGAGGAATGAACAGTTCTTCCATATTAAATAATTGCCTGTCATATTGCAGCCTTCTTGGAATCTAATGACCCAAAAACAAATGACTCCCAACTCCATACCTGCTTTCACATAATCTGTTATAGCATATTGAGGTTCTCCTTTGGCACCTTCCTCTGTCATAGGAGTATACATAAACATCAAACACGAACCAACATCATCAAGCATCAACTGATATTCCTCTTCTTCAGCACCAACAATGACACCTGGATTGCTGTTCCACTTTTTCCTTAACCAACTGAAAGGTTAAACCAGAAGGTTACTCCTCTATATCAATGGTGGACAAGTTTTGGGAAAAATTAAGATTATCAAAATCTGAGGAGTGTTGTGACTGCAATCTAAGATGATCATCTTACCTTGAAATGCTTCTCCCTGGGGTTCCACCGCACCATGCGATTTCTGCATGGCCTCGAATTATATTTCCTTCTAATAAATCTCCACATACTTCAATCTTCAACACTTTCGGATGTCCAGTTCCTTGACCAAAAAAATAGAAAATGAGAAAAGGAACAAGAAACAGAAGAAAAGATGATACAACTGACAGCCAATAGAAAATCAAGAGACAATTAACTAACAGTAAGACATGCAAATAAAAAGACTTCAGCAGAAACACCAGCCATTGAAGATGACAGAGGCAACAGATAATGCATCTTTCTCAATACATCTACAGGATTGGATATACCTTCTTTAGCTAATTTAATGTTTCCAGTTTTTTAACTGTTAGATATACTTATCAAAAAGAATTCAGAACATTATCTTTGCATTGAGAGACTTGACTTGGTTCTTAATAATATGAAATATACACATTTTCTTCTGACAAGCAATTGCAGTTAACAGGTGCTTTAAAATCTGACAAACGAGATGTTTTTCTTGTTTTCTTCTCTTTTTATCCCTTTCTGATAGGACACATGCAAAATGTAGTACCTTAGCAGCCCCTAGTTGTGTTAGTTGGACCAGAGTAGATAAAAAAGTATAAGGTCTAGCAGGATTCTCAGTAATCCCTGTTTGATTCTCATTAACATTGCCCAAGCACTTAACAATCTTCCTATGTGATATTGGACATAGCATAAATTAGCAAGCAAATACATTTGCAAATTCAGAAATTGAAATAAAATTCCTCAAACATATATTTGCAATTCAACTATTCCCACTGTCTCAAAAATAGTAACAGAGTACAGATCTGATGAAGGGTCAAAGGATCCAAACTCAATGTGAATCCAACAATCTATATCAATTTCTTTTTTTTTTTATTAAATAACACTTCTACATATTTATCTAGTGAAACTACATAAAAGTAATACAAATCACAATCTTCTATAGTTTAGAAACCAAAACAGAAAATGTTGTACCCAAAGATAAAACTGTTTCCTTTCCCAAACAATCTTTTTGGGACAGAAAAGTTCTATATCAAACACAAACTCATTTTTCAATCTATCATATATTTCAAATATCTCCGATAAAGAGGGAGTAGTCCTTTCATCATTAACTCTTCCTTTTTCATAAGTCACGTCATCATTATTTTGTTATTTCCTATGTACAAAAAAATAGCATACCAGGTGAAACTGGAGAAGATATTGCAAAAATAGTGGGATATTCTGTCTCTCCCAGCTTCGGTGTACACTCAACTTTCAAGATTCTACCAATGTCTTCATGCTTTGGCCAATAGAACTGATCATAAAAAACTAATATCATATAATGATGTGTCATGGATATAGAAACACAGAACCTCAAATAGAGTAGCTAAAAACTATTACCTCCCTCGTTGCACCATGTATTTCTATGAAGTTTGATGGAGTTCTCTCTCCTATAAACCATTGGTATTTCAAGTCTATGTCTGAATCAGTACTCTCAGATTCATCCTTAACAAAATTGAAGTGGCAATAGCAAGCATCTTCCTCAAATGGATGGTCAATAAAGGCTTCTTTGAGTAGGAATCCTTGAGGAAGTTGTTCCTTCCATTGCTCAAGCAGAAAGCGAAAAGTTGAATCTGTGGAAGAGAGAAGTATTAGAGAATGAATTAGTCGAGGTGTGTGCAAGCTGGCCAGGACACCACGGTTATCCAAAAACAAAAATGTATTACAGAGATGAAAGCATTATAACTGAAAATCAGCTGGCATACACATAATTAATCAAATTTTAATTTAGTAGAAGGGCAAAATGGTAATTCAACTTTTCACTTTGGAGCTTCCCACTTATAATAATATATGATGATTATAAGATGATAACCTAATACGGTTTAGCGCACTCTTAACTGTACACAGATGAAATGCAACTAAGCAAGTATGTTTGAAACCAAGCATACATCAAGAATGCTTCACTTTTTTTATTTCTACTTGTATTTTATGTATAAAGAAGAAATACCCTAAATAGCCGTCCACTCAATCATTTAAACTACAAATAGTCGGCTGATGTAAAATCTATGAATAATTCATGTATAATATGTCATGTGTATAACCATGTAGGATTAGTGTACAATCTTTGTATACTGGCTGGAAAAGTAAACAGTGAATCAACCAATTATTTGTGTAAGATCCCTTTTGTAAATAAACAAAAAGTGGAATATCCCCAGTATACAAGTACTAGATCACAAGAGCAATAAACAGAAAAGTTACATCCCAAGAATCTCATCCAATCATCTATGCAACAAGTGATTGCCATTATGCTCCAACAGTATACAAAATTAACACAGTATTCTTGATATGTGTCATCAAATTCCTTCAAGCTCTATTAACACTGTTCTGTTATATATGAAAAAAAATTATCGAGAGCACGTCATGTGAGGTTACCCTCTAGCGCTAGTTTTTTTGTCTTATTCCCACACATTCTCCTGTTTTCAAACATCAAATACTATAATTGTGTCACTGAACTAATGTCCATCAAGCTAAGTGCAGCACCACCAACATATATTCTCTTCAAGCTCCAAGAAGCAATCCACAAAGACAGAACAAACAAGCACACGCACGCACAAAAAAAAAATCGGAGAATGTAGATTGGTAGGAAATTCCATCCTGTCACAATTAGATGGCGAAAGAAACTTTCCATGCTGTTAACAGTTGTAAGAAAATTCTAGCTAAACAAAACAACTCAGCATCTAGCTTTCAGGGCATGAGTTGGAGTTGATATCCCATAGAAACAGCTGTGGTTACTTTCATTCCACACAACTCAAAAGAGGACTGCAGGAATCATTTCCCAGAGCTTCTTGATCGTTTTGTCAACTCTCCAAAAATCCAGCTAGTGTAAGCTTCCTTGGTAAACCGAGGGAGGTTCCAGGATAGTCCACAAATAGATAGGAGTTAGGACGAAATTCTAGACTTAAGAAGTAAGAGGGCAGTGAAGAAGTAAGTGATTGACACTCTCAAGGCTTTGGATTCTCCAAGTTATTGTTGAAGAGAAAAGTTGGATTCTCTCTCCTACAGCCTCTAACTTTTGTTTATATTCCTCCCGAGACTGTTTTACACCTTTATCTTGCCTCTCACCAGCAGAACTATGAAATGATGTAAACAAAAGAAGAAATCGAAAACAAAATAATTCCACAGCCACTTGATTAAACATTGTGCGTCTTCACATGAATAAGATTGGATCCCACAAGAAGACTAGCTCCTAGCAGTAACAGATCATAGATGCTAATCCAATCTCAATAAACTAGTCAAAGTTAAACTTTTTTTTTTTGATAGACTACTCAGAGTTTAACTTTAAGCATGGATATGTACCAAACCAATCTTGGTGTATACAACACAGCATATCACCCAGTTCAACAAACAAATCTTACACATCTGGTATCCATTCAACTAACACTACTTAAGGATGTTAGGAAACCTTTTGTATGTGAAAAATATGCATACAGAGATTATCACTGAATCGGACAATAAAAGAACAGCAGTTCCTCGAAAACTCACCAACTGCTTGTTCTGGACGACAAAATTCCCAACCACCTCTGATGCACACGGGAGTGTGAGAAGGATAACGTTTAGCTAGAGCTATCTCCTCACGGGAGAGATCTGAAAGCATATAATTTCATTTAGAAGGAAACAACAAGCAATACTACGAAATGAGAATTCATATTCAACAGAAATCATAAGATGCAGCTACCACAAGAAAAACAAGGATTGACCAAAGTATTGTACCTCTATCATTGAACTTCTTTAAAGTAGGACCGACAAGCAAAATGGAAGCTGCCTCTAGGTGAGGCAGCCTAAGGATAGGATTCTCCTCCACGCGTAAATGCTGTAGATTGTCGTGGAAGAAAAACAAAACTCAGGCAAACTCAACAAACATACTTGGCATACTATATAATACAGCATTCGACATAAAAAAATCTAGATATGGAATAGTACGTGCACATTAATACAGAACATTTCTAATTCACATGTGCACTCAAATGAAGAGAGCTTTCTGTGTCCTCTATCATTTTGTGAGTACCAGGAATTTACTGAATCAAGTCAAGATCCAAAAAAAGTTATCTTATAAAGAAGATGACAAGTAAAAAAGCTTCCTATTCAGCTATACTATGTAATATATAAGTGATGCTACAGTAACCTTTCCATTTTATGAGAATGTTACTGTAAGCTCAGTTTAACACTTTTAAATAAAAGTGGTGCATATTATAGCTATCAGGATCTCTCTTTATTTTGTCGTATGACCAGTCACCAATCTAACACGAATGAATTAGGCAAACATTAAGCATACTTATGGCGTTATTGCATCCAGAGCCCATCAACACTAGATAGCTTTTTTCAGATAATATTTTGAGGCATCTGAGAGACTCGGACAACTAAAGTAAAATTTATTGGGAACAGAGAGGTAAACACTAATTCTGTTGATAGTTCATCCCTGTTGGCTCTATCTTCCCCTCTTCCATAGCCAAAAGGAAAAAGAGCAAGCGAGGAAAATACAGAAAAACAGGTGATAACGTGTTCTTTAAATATGCCTATATCTTTTGCCTTACCGTCATTGATTTGATTCTTCAGTAGATGCCGAGATCCAAATAAGAAATAAAAAAACTAGTAATTCAAACTACAAGACATAAGAGTAATTTTGATTAATCAGAAAAGATAAAAGTAGCAAATAAATGGAATTGGATACTATGATGATATTGGGCTATGCAGCCGTTTTAACTTTTATGTGGATCGTTATTACCAGTAGCACTTATACCGAATTATGCTGTTAACCTTGAAGTTTCATGATTCTATGAGAATGGAGCAAAAAAAAAAATGAAACTCACTGACTAAGTTCCTTCATGATTATTTAAGAAGAGTAGAGACAGAGGTATATCAGGTTGCCATCTGTTTATTTTCATAAATGTGCTACTCAAACTACCTGTTAAACTCAGTGACTATTGGATTACCCAGTTATGACCCCTTAAAACTTTCTAATGTTGTAACTCCTTTAAATAGTCTGTCTAATCAGGAACATGCATTGTGCACATACCCACTTGCCACCACTACAAACAACAATAAATATCACTCCTTTACCAAAGTAGAAACATAATGTCATCATTTACAAACAAATTTAACAATAATCAGAAATTGACTAGATGTTCATTAATAACCTCAAGAGAAGGTAAATAAGGGAATCCTTTCAATGTAGAGATTTTGTTCTTGCTAGCAGCTAAGACCTGCAAAGGAAAAATATATGTGATGTAGGTTCTAATCATACAAGCAGCAAGAAGTAAGAAAAGATAAAAATCAGAGATTAACCTGTAACCGAGGCTGACTGGCCATTGAAAGAGATTTTAACTTATTCTGAGCAACAGATAGGAACTGAAATTTAAGAGTCATAGAAAAAAACAATAAGCTGGTCTTTTTTTCTCTTTGATAATTAAGAAAACAACAATAACCTAGAGTAGGCATTGAAAAACTGAAAACTGCTGTGAGTATGAACAAGGAGTGAGGCAGATGTTTAAAGACTTACTTCTAAGTTGGGAAGCTCTGGAAGGCTTATGAGTGATGTAATTTGATTTCCAGCAAGATAAAGTTGCTAAAAGGTCAAAAAGTCGAAAAAGAATGACAAATTACTTCAGAGCCTTATCAATGAAAGAGTAACCGTTTAAGTCTTTGAAACAAAATAAAACATCAAGAGAAGTGCTGACCTGAAGGGCTTTGCAATTCTCAAGTGGTTCAAATCCAGGACCTTTGAAATCATTGAAGCTCAAATCAAGAACCTAAACAGACAAATATCAATATACTATGAGTGAAAATAACTAGACAATTGCATTATCTTCGCAAGTAGTGTCAAAACTCAAATTGAAGAAATATACTTTTTTAACTGTACAGAAATATACAAAGAAAACTGACCTTCACCCTAGTCAGTATCTCAATACCATCCAACGCTGATAAGAGATTATCCCTGAGGTAAACAAACTGCAAAACGAAATTTCGTTTATATCTTTTTGTATAATCCATTATTATACCCACATAATACTGTACGAAATCTCAATTTTGTTGTCAAATCTTGTCACAGAAAACACTCTTGGTGGGTTTCATTGTTCATTCTAGTCTATGGTACTCGGACTCTTCAAAAAAGTCAATGGGTGTGTGTTGGATTCTCCAGAAGTAGTGTATTTTGGAGAATGCAACAGAGGTGCGGCATCGAAAGTGAAGTGTCCGCAACTTAGATTCTAGTTACCTTATAAAGGTAAAATAAAATGGAACTAATGTTAGTTACCTCTAAAGTTGGCGACAAGTTCAGCCCACCATTGTTGAGACTACGTATTCTGTGGCCCCTCAGATCCAAGCGCTTGATGAAATTAAAGGAACGAAGGTTCAATAGTTAGTAAGATTACTAAAGAACCTTTTTTCTAATGAACATAGGGAACATATCCTATGTCGTAACCAGAAGACTTTCAACTGAAGCAAAATGGAGAACAAAGATTTTATAAACAAAATGGACCTTCAAGGTAATCATGCTGAACAAAGCACAAACAGCTTTAAAAGATTAGCATTGAACTATTTTAGTTAGTAAATCTGCAAAATATGCTCGTGTATTATGAAGAATACTTACCAGCATGAAAATCTCGCAATGATAGCTAGTTCAACTAAAACATAAAATATTAACCAAAGACCCAAATAACCTCTCTTTGCACATACAAAGTGTTCTTGCAAATATGTTATTTTCCGAAATCACAATCTATATACTTGCATGAATATATTGTTTACTTAACCTATACTGTGACAGTGATGTTGACTTTGTATTGCTAGGTATTTTGATAGGCAGAGAAATGCCATCAATAGATAGACTGAGCAGCATTTTTCTATCAACAAGAAGATAAACATCACATTTGAGAGCATTTAACTTAAAATATAGTCCAAGTTTACAGCTGATCAAACAAATAGATCAAGCACTACTTGCCACAAGGGAAGAGACCCACAATCATAAAAATCAATAGAAGACAATCAAAGAAAACCTTCTCTCCTCGGGAAAAAAAATGGTATCAGATGAATTTATTGTATGTTTAGAAGCTTTTAGGTGAGTGGTATAGTTCAAAGCAAAAGAAATTCAATATATACTCCATCAAAAGCAATTGAAAATAGAGTGCACTTGTGTATGTACTTTAAAGCTTTTCCGTTAAAATATATAATTCAAAAGCATATTTAGCATCAAAAATCATGTTCTATTTATCTTGATAGGTAGAAGAGCCAATCAATATAGATAAGTGGAATTTGTGAGCCAAAGTTTTTGTAATAGCTAAATAGAGATGGAGGTTTGGAATTCTTTAGATAAAGCATGTGATATGACGATTAGTAAATGCATGGGAAGCCACTGCACAAGGATCTTTTTTTAATAAGGTCCACCCACAGCCCAAGGTTCTAAAAACGGAATACAGATGTATGCCTCACCATCAGCACTAAAACCATCGATTTGATGCTTGAGAACTGAGTAGCTCTCAATTTAAGCACTTTCAATAATATTGTTTCATGCTTGTCATAACCCTTACCTAAATGCTTTGCTTTAAACCTATGAGGTTTGTTCTTAAAGAACACCCTTAGAAGAAAAATATACTAGTGGAGCAGCTTATATGAGAAGGTAATTATCCACCTTCCAGAGAGGTAAAATGAACTATTGTTTTCACTCATCTTCAATTTAACACCAACTAAAATTATTTTTTGCAACATGAAGAAATGAGACATAAGTTATTACCACATCATCGCCAGCTTTGATTTCCACTTGAGGAAGCATGATAAGACGTGAATCCCGACCTTCAGGAGTCCCCCCTTTCTTCCTGCTTGATGAATTACTACTTCTGTCCAACGATTTTGACAATGAACCAGCCTTCGATCCAGTGGAAACAGAAGGTGACTGAGCAGCTGGAGAAGACAACTTTGTGGAGAACTTTCTAGTTGAGACACTACTAGCAGTACTCTCCAACGATGTAGACGCACTCCTCCTTGCAGAGGATAGCGATGGCGATGATAATTTAGCTGAGGTCTTCTTAACAGATTCTTGTTTGCTTGCATCAGAACTAACTGATGCTCTTGGAGTCTTTGCAAGGGGTGAAACGGGAACTGATCTTCTGATCTCTGAAATACTTGATCGAGTAGTAGTTCTAGTACTGGTTGATGGCAATGTGCTTTTCCGCATTTCGGGAAGCGATCGCCGCATAGGATCTGTTGCCAAAGAGTTGGTCTTTTTAGCTGTACCTGAAGCAACACTACCACTAGCTCGTTTAGTTACTGTTATTGGCTGCTTGTCAGGCGAACCGCCAGTGCTACTCCTTCTTGTGACTGGAGTTGTTCCTGAAATTCGTGAAGTGCTACTAACAGTCGATTTTGTCAGAGATGACTTGACACCTCTGGGAGTAAAATCAGTGCCATCTGTTATTCCAGTTCGCCTCTTCACAGTCCCAGCATTTGTTGCCCCATTTTGAGTTTTTAAACTTGGTCTCACTGTCCTTGATTTTTTCACACTCTCTGCTGATGATTGCTTTAGTGACTCTGAACTTTGTGGATGTTCGACAAAATCCTGCAGCGGAGATGGCTTCTCTATTATCTCTGGACTTTGGTTCTCTTCCACTGAGTCTTCATTGGATTTTAAAACTGAGTCATCCATTTGCAACCAGTTCTTCAAGAACAATTATCTGTCCAATTAAAAAACAAACAAAGCAAGCTAAATTAGCACAGCAGACATCATCTTTTTAGAAAAGAGAAGTACTCGCAAAGCACTATACAGAGCAGCACCGACATTCAAAGAAAGCACAGTGAAAATTATAGTATCAAAAAGTCTCAAGTCTCAAATCTAACACAAAAGTGCTGTTCTTTAGCTGAAATTCAAGCACTTTCTGTCACCTTCCCTCAGAACTCTGCTGTAAATCACCACTCAGAATAAAGAAACAAAAAAGGCAAGAATGCACCTTTTCTGCCTAAAATTCAAGCACTTCTTTTCCAATTCCCATAACAATTCAGTAAAACCCCACCACCAAAATAAACAAAACAGCAGCTTCCTTGCAGCTAGAATTCAAAACAAACCCAAAAAAAAGAAGCCAATAATGCAGCTTCATTTAACCAAATAGCACATTTTCCCATATTCCAAAACAACCCCACTAAAAATCACCACTCAAAATACAAGAAAAAGTCAAGAATGCAGCTTCATTAGAGCAAAAAATCAGAAACTTTTTCCACCATTCCAACACCACAAGAAAAAGAAAACCAAGAAAACAGTTGGGTTTTCATACGTACCTAGTTAAAGTCTAGATCTGGTGAAGAAGGGAGCAAAAAAGCAGTTCAACAACTACCTAGACCATTTTTGTTCCTTTTTCTTTAGGGTTTTGGTACAAGAAAACGAAAAGGCATTAGTAGTAGAGACTATAGTACTAGTAGAGAATCCATATAGGAGTTTTCGAAGCGTGGGAAAAAGCGAGGTAAAGTGGGAGAGAGAGTGGGAGAGTAAATGTAACTGAAGCTGATAAGGAGAGAGAGAGCCAATGAGAATGGTGACAGGTGAGAAATATATGGGACGGGAAAAAGACATTACAATACATACATTATATATATCAATGAGAATTGTTTTCTTCCTGAAATCCGCAACCGTTGTCTGCACGCTGGTGACTGAGCATGTAATGCCGGGGGAACATTCAAATTTTTTCATTATCCATTTTCTAGAACATAGTTTATACTCAAGCTGACAAAGTTCGACCATCCATTAATCCTCGACCTTCATACTCTGTTGACTAGAATCATGTTCTTATTGAGTTAAAGAAGTGTATTAACTTGTTTAATCACTTTCACAAAATCTATTTTCGTTTGTCCTTCAACCTATGTCTAAATTATCTCAATCTCTTGATTTTCGATACATAGATTAAACTTAATGAATTGTGAATTACATAATACATATATTATAATATGTATAAATTAATAATTGTTGTGTTATTCATTATACCTGCAATTCTTGTTGGAAATTTGGTACATTCCCCTAAAATTGAAATATATGATACATAAAAATATGTGTATGACTTTAAATTGAATGATCCCATGTTTTCAATTATAACTTTCTAAATGCCCAAAGGCATGAAGAAAGTGATTTTGAATAAAGGACAATTTTATCATTTGAATAGTTTGTCTATGTATAGCTAATCAACAAAATACTACAATAATTCTTGTATTAAATACCCTTGTGCTAATAATACTAAATTTGAAATGACAATTAAAAAGGTATAAAAAATTATTCTCCCTGATATTTATAACCTCAATTGTGTCCTAAAGATCAAACTAATATAGTTTCATATGTCTAATTTGAATTTGCATTAGAAGGTAAATAGCAACTAAGAGTAATTAAACAAACATCCGTCAAGATATATGCACTAGATCATGCATAATTGCTTATACATATGTTCTAATTTTTGCAATTACTAGCTTCCTATATAATTTTGTGTACGAAATAAATGTCATTTAACTTTTGTACACATTTATGTCTTCAATAGATTAAAGATCTTCTCCATTAATATTTTGTAGCAAGTTCAAAAGATTAAATTATTTTAGAATACAATCATATCAGTCATATGTTAATTCTTAACATATACGTAGAATCAAAACGTAGCGGGGAAAAAATAGAAATGTACCTTCAATCACAATTGCTCAAGTGTTGTGCAGAATAGTCTTCGTCTTACAAAAACTTGTATCAAGAAAGTGATAAGAAAGATCTTAAGAATTTTCTTGTCTACGTCTACCACAGTATGCGTCGGACTGATGGAGTCGCATACTTATTTATAGGTGGGCTAAAACTTTAACCCTAGGGACTTTACCATAAAATATGATTGTCATAGGGACTTGTAATTAAAAGTTCATTTTTATCGAAAGAACTCTCAATTGTTAATACATAGTTAAAATTATTTATTTATATATATATATATATTAATATTGAATCCCTTTTGACTTTTTCGTGTGTTTAATTCTTTGTATTTTGACCCCCTACTTCCCCTTAGTGAAAAACTTGATTCCGCACTAATGTGGATTACATTAAATATCTCGCAAAAGAGATGTTCTTCTTACATTCTCACTTAGTCCACATATTATAATTAACTAAGGGGAAACTAAGCAAATACCTCATAAAAGCAAAATAATCACAAACATATACCCATTTACATTCATATCCCACTAAATAATTACACTATATACCCCCAACTAATTTCCCTTAATTGATACTAAATCAGTATCATATATTGTATTGGTATCACTAAGGCTGGTAATTTTGCTTAATCGATACTAAATCAATATATATATATATATATATATATATGGTATTATTAAGGTTACTTGTTCTGAAATTACTTATTAGACAATGATACTATAAGAGTATATATACTCTTATAGTATCATTGACTAATGAGTAGTTTCTGAACAAGAAACCTTAATGATACCATAAAAAAAAAAAATATACTCTTATATTATCATTGACTAATGAGGAATCTTCTGAACATGAAACTTTAATGATACCACAACAATATACATAAACTCTTATAGTATCCTTGACTAATGAGTAATTTCTGAACAAGAAACCTTAATGATACCACAATAATATACATATACTCTTATAGTTATATTGACTAATGAGTAATTTATGAACAAGAAACTTTAATGATACCACAACAATATACATATACTCTTATAGTAATTCGATGCATTAGGTTTTTTTGTTCTGTGCAAAATTCAAAGAAAGATCAAACTACAAAGGTCTATTGTACGCAATGTTATTGTGTATTTCTGCAAAGCCTGATTTCACAACTTCAATGAGTGACGTTATGATCACATGACAATAATTTTAGCACTTACACCAAAGCTCCCTTTCACTTGGCACAACTCTTAAAAAAAATAAAAAAAATGATAAATTCACTATATCACTCATAATTATAATAAATTATCCAAATATTGAAAACTAAATAATACTTAATAACAATAATAAAATATAAAATGATAAAGTATCTTTTAATTTTTTAAACTAGACAAATAAAAATTAATATTTATTTTTAATACCACATGATCAAATAAAAATAGATAAAACAGTATTTATAAACTCATTGGATTTTGCATTATTCTAATTCACTATTTTTATAGAGGGACGGGTCGTGTCCAACGTATAAATATCAAAATAAAAAAAATGTTTTTAATAAAAAGAGATGGTGAATAAGAAACAACAAGAGGCATAAATTTGAAAAAGAAAATGATAATATTTGAAGTTAGTTTTAAAAAAAAAAGTTACTTGAACATGAACATGAAATAATGAACCAACATGATGAACAAACACTTATTGAAATATTTTTCAAATATTATTTTAATTTTCGGACACAAAATTTATGGACAAATGGTCCCTTAAGGTCCCATATGATCATAAATTTAAGAAAAGAAATGAATAATTTTTTCATGAGAGAGGAAATTCTAAATATTTAAAAGCTATTTTGATTATTACTTTTTCATTTATGAGATATAATAAATTTTATAGTATGAAACACGACTACAATATTTTATGCTATTTATTTGACCAACTTATCATACGGAACCAAATTTCCTTTAAATAAATTATTTAATTGTCTTTTAGTACAACAAGAATAAGAATAATTTGTTTTTTTTTTTCAAAAGAGTATGATCATTTTTATTCGAAGGCTGGTAAGCATTAAACCCAGCCTTTATTTTTGTCCTTTTGGCTAAGACATTTTTGTCAATCGTTTAAAGTACTCTCGACTCAAATCCAATTAAAAACACTAGGTTATAGGATGACAATTTCCCACTTTGAAGGGTAGGTTTCATACCGCTTCTATTTCATAATTCGCTCATTCCATACCAAAAAGGAAATATTATGGTGTTTTAACAAATAATATTATCGTGCTTATCTATCTGAATATATGCAACAAGAAAAGTAAGTATAAAAATACAAAAGACGATTCAAAAGGCGAAGACTCACTTAGCTGAAGATAGGACATAAATAGTTAAGAGATAGCTTGTTTTCAAGTACTCGACTACGAAAAATTAAGACATTTTTATAATACACTTCATAAGAATTTTTTGACAATTTTTGCTTCTATTTATGTTTTAAGATATAATTTTTCTTCATTAAATATTTATTTTACTAAATTTTTTTGTAGGCAGTCATTAACAATAATTACTACTAAGGATAAAAATTATATCTTAAACTTTAAGAATAAAATAATTCAAGATAAAAAATTATTTTTATAAACCACGATAGTTAATTTGAGGCGAAAAAAGTATTGCACAACTAATTATAATTTTTTTTCTTACAACGAGACAAAGTGGTAATGCATATTTTTGTTTGGTCTATTTGACAGGTGAGCTTCATGTCCCATATTCATAATTTCTTTGATATTCTCACCTAAATTTTATCCGTTAATAATTCTTGGTAGAGTCCACATGATAATTTATTGTTAGAATTTTGTACTTGGTGTAAATTGTGTTTAATTATTGGGGATATTTAAATTATTATTGTGGGTTAGCATATATCTCCCATGATTATTGGTCTTGCCTAATTATTGAGAATGAATGGGAAGGTAAGAAAACGACAAGGTCAAATCACTTTGGCCATCATAATTCAAAGACTTTTTTATTGGATGGTTAATTATTTGGTACGAGATATTTTTTAAGAAAAATATTTAAGAGATAAATTAAATATTTTTTGCGATGACCCTTTTGGTTATTATTCCATTGCATTATTCTTTTAAGAAATTTTAAGTAGTTAATAAAGGATAAATATAAAAATGAAATGTCAGTAATTTTCTTGATATTTTAATAATTCACTTATTTTGAACTAGAAAGAAAATCTCAAACAATTCATTTAATATGGATAAGAGAGATTTGGTAATGAGGAAATAAAATTTAGTGAAAAAAAATACTTTTAACTAATAAAATACGAAAAAACGTTTTTTTAAACTATATATATATATATATATTCGTTTGTTTATTTGTTTATGTTTTATATTTTAAAGTTCAATAGTGGAAATTTTGTCGTTGCAGTAGCTAAAGGAGCACCCATTGTAATTACTATACTGATAATTAATACCTGTAACAAATCGAAATCCTCACTATATTAATAAGAGCACTGGAACACTATTACAACTTTAAGATTCTAATTGCAATAATCAAACTACCGAATTACAATGGAAATATTGAAATAACAAGTAACTAAGGATAGAGATAAGAATGAAGATGAGAAACTTAGACTCTAGAAGAAGGGAGGACAACCATTTTTCTTCAATATCAGCATAAACCCTTCTTTCAAACTCATTATTCCTTTTAACCAAATGCTAATTGAGCCTGGATCCCAAATAAAACACTTCAACATTTTACTTGGCCCAATCTTATTCACCACTTCTAACTCATAGGCCTTTATAGAGCTAGCTTGGTTCACAACAATACCTAAGTAATTCCATCAATTCCAATTATAGAAAAATACTTCCAACAAATAAACCACAAAAAACTCTTTTTGAAAAGAATATGAATATTCAGAAATTCTTCCTTGAGTTAGGAAATATGATTTTTGGACTGATGCACATTTAAATTTTTAGGTAAAATTTCGAACTTCAGTATTTCAATTTGAAATTGTCCTACACTCTACTTTTATACGATAGAATTTTCTTATTTGAAAAAAGTTTTACTCATAAAAGTTAAAGTTGAAAAAAGTGTTATGAAATTTGAAGAGGATTCATTCCTTATAGGATGAGATTTTTTATTTTATTTAAAAAAAAAAAAAGGGATGATGACCACAAGACTAAATTCGTGATGACAAAAAAATTCAGCTCCTTCCACATTCCAATACATTTTATAAAATTTGTTAGTAGAAGATCAACTTAACATCTTTCAAAAGGCTGATAAATACAGAGATACTATTTATCTGTATTTAAAGAGATAAATAGTAGTATCTCTATATGGATGCATTTTCTTTTCTTGATAGGGCTTTTTAATGGGCCAAAAAACTAATCCCACTCCCCAAGTGTGAAATGACTACACACTAGTTCCCTTTTTGAAAAGACTATTTAATAGCAGGTGTCTAAAATCGAACGTTAGGCTCGAGGCTTATTGAGGGCAATTAATATCAGATTTGAGGCTGATTGCTAATCTGTTCGAGGATTATTATGATGAGGTTACATCTATAAATTAAAGTGATTTCCTTTACAAAAAGTAAGTTATTCGAATACAGAGCAATCTTGATTGTGTCGAGGTAATACTAGTCCAAGTCACATCAGAATTGTAACTCCAAGGATTTCCCTGAGCCGGAGTAAAAAATGACTTCTTTGATTTCAACTCAACCACATGTCACAATCTCATGTATTCGCTTGTCAAGAACGGTCTTGCCCCATATAATAGTATTTAGATATTTTTTAATATAATCATTCTACATAATATGCACAATCTTTTCGTGCCAGAGCATGAATCTATTTTCACAAAATTTAAATAGGAGTAAATAAAATATAAACTTATGAATCAAAATTTATATTTTTTTATATTAAAATCACAACTTAGAATTTAAAATTCTACTTTCCAAACAATTTAAAATTGAAATTCATAAACAAATGTTCATTTCAAATTTAAGCACCAAATCACAAAATGACTCCAGAGGTGAAGATTTATTTTCAAAAAAAAAATACATTTTCATTTTAAAAAATATATAACCTTGATAAACTGCATTAAAAAAAAGAATAAAATATTTTCAGTTATACAAAAAATCAAAATCGTTGAGTGCATTTGAAGAGAGGGGGATTCCAAAGAATAACCTTTTAAGGCCCGGAATTAGATTTGTTCACGCAATATATCTTGGTCCCGGACCGGCATTACCACGAAAAAAAACTCCGGCGACATCACGGTGCTGATTCAATGGCGAACCACGCAGCTGAGGAAAAGCCTCTTAGGAAAATGGCGGAAGCCTTCAAAGACCTAGCCAACACTTTAAATTCTCAAACCCTAGATGAAGCTGCTAAGATGGAAGTAGCTCCTTTCTCTCACGCTTGCACTTTGGTCTCTCCTCTATTCCGTTGCCTCGGTATCGCCTTCAAGTTTGCCGAGCTCGATTACGTTGCTAAGGTTATCATCCGATTCACAATCCATCCAATTCGCTTTTTTGATTGAAGTTTTGTTTTTTCCTTTTTTCTATTAAATGAATTTTAAGATGTGATCATATTGACTATGCATGAATCGTATGGAAGCTGGTAAATATTACCACTCCTACTCCATTTGTACCATAATGCTTGTCATTTTCCACTTTTTGAAGATTAAAGTGGAAAACTTTTGATCGTACATTTTGTGTTGTTTTTTAGTGTTCATATTTGATTTTTTCGAATCAAGTTATGTGTGAGTTTTCAATGAGAAATTGATCAAATTGATTATTTCAAGTGTAGAGGCGCAGATATTATGGGAAGGACTATTGAGTTGTAAACTTGTAGTGATCGTATAAAATTTATTAATTTGTTCACTTGCCTCATATGCCTTCTGTGGGGAATCTAGGCTATATTTTGGGTAATTATAGTTCATACAGTAGTATATTGATCCTCTTACATGCGATGCTTTTCCGACTGTGGATTTAGCTTACAGCATAAACCTTGGCCCTTTGGGTTCCACTGATAGTAGGTTTTCCTTTGATCATGCATGCTTTTGGTAGCAAATATTGCATAGGACTATATGTGTTTTAAGTATATTCAATTTTTAATAAAAAATATGGTTGATTGAGTAACTAGACAATTGGTAATACCGCAGGTGGGTGATCTAGCAGAGGCATCAAAGTCTATTACAACGTTGCACACGATGATGGATCAAGATATTCAAGCAAACTGTGTGAGGAAGGCAGGTAGTCATACAAGGAACTTGTTAAGAGTTAAGCGTGGGCTGGATATGGTTAAGGTTTTGTTCGAGGAGATTATAGCCGCAGAGTATGCTTTTTATCTGTTCCCTCTATTATTAACATTTCTGTTTTACTATTTTGAAATGTAGAACTCTGAAATCATTTAGATGCACGACTTTATCTTTACCAGTATTTAAAAGCGAAAAAGTAAAAAACTCCATGGGGCTTGAGGTGAAAAGCGAGAAGTGAACCATACGTTTCTTTGAAGTGAAGCGTACAAGTTATAGTAAGTTTAAAATGATAAAGTGAGATAAACATGTATGAATTTAGTCTTAAATAATCACATTACGATTAAAATAGCTAATTTTTGCATCCAATTTACAATAATGCTAATATAGATCAAACTCTTCAAAAGAGAGATTCACATAATCAACTGCTCCTCCTTAGGATCGTGTTGCACATCATTGTTTGAAGCTCGATAGTCCCTCTTGCATTGCTTCATTGCTTTAAGCGATTGGTTTTACTAACACTGACCCTAACACTCATCTAATGGATTTGATCATTCAGTTGCAAGTTCCTCCAACTTCAGTGTTTCTATCTTTTTGTCGACATCACTGCTTGATGTTGTAAGCTTTATCCTCTACTTCAAGCTTACAGACTCATGGAAGTCTAAGCTAACCAGCATTTCGTCAAAAAGTACCAATAGCATGAAAGCTCTAGTCTCAGATCTGTTGTAACAGAGTGAAGGAAAAGCTATAACTTTTGATTTTCTTTTTTCTCTTGTTGATAAGGAGCTATAACTTTTGATGTTTTTGTCATGAAAAGAAAGAAGGACCCAAAAATGAGTAGATTGGAAATAGTATTCATTGTGAGAAACTCCAGAACTTCCAATGTTAGCTAATTCAAAAAAGAATTAACATTTTTGGTTGTTTCATTTATTTCCCAAGTAGTATAGACCTATAAACATAAGCTTTGAAACCAGGAGTACAAAAAAGCAAAAGAACAAGAGATTGTGGTGTCATATATAAGATTATTTCTTTTTCTCCGTAGCCTAAACTATAAAAAAAGGAATATAATATTATTAGTAACAAAGAAAAAGATATGCCATAACAATGGGGTTTTCCAACATCACTAACATATTCCTTGACAGAGTTGTTGGGTAAAGAGGGAGTAACAAAGGGTTTGACAAGCTTCTCGCTGGCGAGCTGTCGGAGTTAACCCAAAGGTAGTCTTAGAATCCCACATTAGAAAGGAAAGTGGAAGGTCCTGAACTACAAGAGTAAGACTTGAAACCAACATGTGCAATGCCTTTTTGGGTTTAGCAATGAGTATATGTGTTACTGGGCTGTTACTGTATGGCTTCCTGGACGTTGGCTTTCTTTTCTATAACTGCATAAAAGTAAGCTTCGGCCATTGGATGATGAGTTGGAAGGAGTGAAATCCGAAGATATTTTGTCCTAAATGTGTCTACACGAGAAAACATTTTTTTTGATGAAGTAAGTAGATTCATTTAAAGGCATCAAGAAGATGCAAGATTTACAAGGATAGATCAGTTAAGCTCACAAGAAAAGGATGTGTAGCCTCTTTCTAAACTATAGAGCTAACAAAAATACAAAATCCAAGAAGAGTTCTAAATTATTTACAGGGGTCAATTTGGACCAACTAAAAATGCTAACTAGACATCTGCCTCGCAAAAGATTTCTAGAAGTTGAAATTCCATCAAAACATCTTGTGTTCCTCTCTGTCCATAAACACCAAAAGATAGCACCAGGGATCATCATCGACATACTCTTGATGGCTTTGTCAACTTCCTGTGAACTCCAACTTTCAAGAGCATCCCTAACAGGGAAAGGCATTACCCAGGAAAGACCAAAAAAACAACAAAACATATTCCAGAGGTCTGAGGCAGCTGGGTAGTGCAGTAGCAAGTGGTTGACACTTTCTACGAGAAAACATTATATGTTTGGCCCCTAAGATATTGAGTTTAAAAGAAAAGTTTGGGTATTACAACATACAAAATACAAAATCAAGTGCCTTCTTTATGTCCAGATGAGTGGTACCTCTATTACATATTGAGGACGGAAATTGGAGAGTCGACGCATCTGGTATGTGTTCCACAAGAGTTTAGGCATGGTCCAATTCATGTTCATGTGCATTTCCTTGTTTGATTTTTCGGGTGTCCAAGACCAAAATGTGACAAAGATTTTGTATTCCATGCTGTACAAAATATTTTAATTCTCCAAGTAATGCTTGTGCTTAAAGTATGAAATCTCTCTCTACTTGAAATTGTTTGGTCATGTAATGTTATGTTCAGTGGACATAATGGGTAAAGTCGTTTTAGTTATTAATAGAGGTCTTAATAGAAAACAAGGGAACATTTGATTGGATCGTGGAAGCTGTAAGGTATATTACATTTGACAGCTTGTATACATCAGGGTGCCAGAGGGAGAGGGGTCATCTACTTTGGTGCTACGGTGTACATGGAAAATTGGTTGTTTGACCAGTTTGCTAGCTTGTTGGTGTTATGGTTCTATAAGCATGACGGCCTTTGAAGATCACGGTGGAAATAGTAGACCAGAGGAACTTATTAATACCTAGTTTTCCTGCCAAAAAAGCAATAATATGTATTTTTCTTCTCTGAAGAGAGGAATGAGTAGAGTAGGAGTGAAATTCATGCTAGCACTTTGAAACATGACTACTCCCCTAAATAACCCTATTTGCAGATTTTATGATCTATGAAGGACAGTGCCAGAGCAGTTCATGCGTGTCTCACCTTTCTTTGTGTGAGAAGTGACAGTTCTTTTTGCTTAAGGTGATGGATCTTCACATGAATCTACCATGTGGTTGGGGAATCGTTATCATAGGTTGATGTTTATATAATTGCAGATACTAAATTTTAAATTTTACCCGCTCGTTGATTTTAAGGTGCGTGGAAGTTGCATAATCTTATGGAGTTCTATTATAATCTGCAAGTCAATTGTTGTTTGACGCGGTGGTGATATTCACATGAACCTGTCCTTCTGGTGGCTGAATTGGCAATAGATGGATATGACTCAAACACTTCGCTTGTTTGTTAATTCTTTTTAGGTGTGCGGAAGTAGGAAAATATTGTGAAATGTTGTTGTAGTACTATGAGATTTGTAGTATTTGTATGTTATCAGTTACTTTTTTTGGATCAAGTGTTTGTTATCAGTTACTAACTAGTTTTATCAGACCTCTTCTAGCGGATATGTTTGTTTTTAGTTTTAATATCTATATTTGATGTTCAAATTTGGTTGCTGTCTTTGGCAGGGGGAATTCCTTGAAGGATCCAGCGTCAAAAGCATATACACAAGTGTTTGCTCCATACCATGGATGGGCCATCAGGAAAGCTGTGTCTGCAGGAATGTATGCCCTTCCCACCCGGCAACAGCTGATGATCAAGCTTAATGAAGATGGTGAGTGTGCAGTTCAGCTTCTTTCCTATACCTCTGACTCAACTAACAACTCACCTAGTAACTTTTTGAGTCTAACGCATCGTTCTGATACATTATTTTTTCTTTCTGAAGTGAACTTGGTTTGGCTTTATCCAATCTGTTGAGTAATTTGTTTAAATTCTTAATGACACAATATGTTTTGGGCTAAAAATGAATTATGGACTGAAATTCTAGGACATTGTAATCCTGATTGTAGTAGCTTCCTCCTATATACTATGACACGAAACTCAATATCAGTTTTTTTAGTTTGCCTCTCTTATCACACACTTGGGAAGGACTTCATGACACAACTCTGAAATTTTATATCCTGCTTGTTTCTTTACTTCCTTATTTGGTTTTAGCTTCCAAATTGTTGGGTGAGGGGGGTCAGAACTGATTTTGCACTTACTTTTGTCCAGGGAATAAATTGTGCGTTTTATTGTGATTTACTTGTATGCTGCTGACAAGCTCTTCTTAATAGTTGTTCATCTCATTCTATCTCAGCCTAGATGATAGTTGCCTTTTTATTGGCCAGAATATCCAATGCCTGAGAGGCATTTTCATAGTTCATAGCCCATCCTTGTCTGAGGCTCGGATCATATCTAATGACTTGTAGTCTATGTGCTAAGATCTGGGATACTAGGTCCGCCCACCTGTTCCAGTGTTTTTTTTGTTTTTTTTCATTTTCCTGATGAGTTTGTTGTTTCTCTCTGTTAATTTCAGAAGACTCCGCAAGAACGCAGATGCAAAATTATGTCACCTCGTGTGAGACTGTCATTTCGTACATCGACAAACTCTTCACCTCAAGAGATTTGGGTATTGATTGGTGACCATGAAGAACTGGATGACAGAACGCCCATTCATTTATGTGATTCACCCCTAATCACTATTTATTAGATGTATAATCATTTGACGCAGTGGTCCAAATATTTGATTGTAACTAACTTATCTTTACTAGCAGGGAAATGAAAAAATGCCCTAGAACAGAAAAGTATCTATCTGCACTTGGGGTGAGGTTGAACTCATTATTTTAAAAAAAGAAAATACCACTTCAGTTTGACTCAAGTGTTTAATGTACTGAGTATAGAAAATGACAAAATTACTTACCAATACTCTTTGCCATGTAATAAGGCCAGGTTCTCAAGTTCATCTACATCTGATTTTGAGGTTATGTTTGAACTTATATGTTGGTGTTTTCCCTACTAAGTTGTTCTGGCTGGTGTTTTGAAGAAAGTTTTGAATCCTAAAAGAATAATGTATAATAATATTTGATTATTAGTTGGAGAAAATATTATATAAAACTAAAGTCAAGGTGGTTATAAGAAAGTGACTTTGATACACAAGTAAAGAAAGTCATTTTCCTTATTGAAAAATACTTTAAATACTTGAATTGATTTTATTGATAAATAATTATTTCTTTCAATAAAGCTACTCAAAGTAAATTACTAGTTATTGTTATTGCACTTCTCTTTTTATGACAATCAATCATTTTAATGACATTTTCCACTTAAAGATTAATAAAGTGAGTTGAGAATAGTAAGATATTAGATTCAAAATTCAGCAATCATGGTTCATGAGGTTTTAGACTCAAATTTCTACAAAGACAAAAACACTCACGGAAACTAACTATATACCAGAGTTATAAAGAAAATAATAGTTCAATAACATTTTCTTCAATCAAATTGTGTAAAGTCTAAATTAAAAATATTGGAAGTACTAAATAATTTGAAAACAATAAAGTAACACACTAAATAATTTTTTTTTTCTTAAGAAGTAACTTAAGAGAAGTATTGAATAAATCCCTAAAACTTTGCGCGAATTATTAATTTTATCTCCGAATTATTGACAACCTTAAAAATACCCCTTTATTGACTAACTGAACCTAAATTCTCGTCAAGTTTACACTTCTCTCGGCTTTTTATAAAAGCCCATGTTCCTACATGAGTTTTGAGACTATTTGCTATGTCATTTGACAAATCGAGAGTTTATCTAATTTTCGTTACTAATAATTTATGCCAAAATCCGAATCAAATACTTCTCTTATTTCTTCTAAGAACTTCTTGATGCACTAATTTATGAAATAATAAGCCTCACACAACTTATATTACAAATGCAAAATTGTACCTTCCTAAAAAAACAATACTAACAATTTCCCCTCTCTGCCAAACAACCAAAAGCCCTGGGTTAAAACTTGAAAAACCCTGGTGGCTCCATAAACCCCAAATTCAACCAGAAATCAAGATTGATTGACAAACAGAGAAGAATCTACTCAAAATGGATGATGGAGAAGGAGGATTGAACTTTGATTTTGAAGGTGGCTTAGATACAGGGCCAACACACCCAACTGCATCTGTACCAGTAATACAATCTGCAGGCCACATCACCACCGGTCCCGCCCCAAATGCTTCTGTTGCCTTAGTTCCTCCAGGCGGCGGTGTGGGGCAAGGAGGGGATGGTTCATTTGTTGGTAATCGTAGAAGTTTCAGGCAGACTGTTTGCAGGCATTGGCTACGGTCGTTGTGTATGAAGGGTGATGCTTGTGGTTTCCTTCACCAGTATGATAAGTCCCGGATGCCCGTTTGCAGGTTCTTTAGACTCTATGGAGAGTGTCGTGAACAAGATTGTGTTTATAAGCACACCAATGAGGATATTAAAGAATGTAACATGTGAGATTCTCTCCGTGATCTGATTTCTTGTTTTTCTTCTTTGCAATGGTTTTAATTCATGCTGTTTTCCTTGTGTCTCTGTGTCTGTGTTGAGGGGGAGTGTAATGTAAGTGAGGGTGCGCCCTCCTTTGTTAGCAAGAAGTGGTTAGCTGTCCAGGAAGCTCTCTTTCAAGTCCTCATCTGTAGGTAGAAAAAGAAACCCAAAGCCGTTCAGTGGTGAATCGGTGGATCAGAGGAGGGGTAGAGGGAAGGGGAAGGAGGAAGGTAAGGCAAGTCGTATATTTACATACTTGCATTGCCAACATGCTAGTAGGGAAACAACAGATATTTAGGTTGGATTCAAAGTCTTACTTAGATACTCTGATGAGATAATTTGGGACTTATGTGTTTGGTCTCAGCAGTTAGCACCTCTGCTTGAATTTGGTTACATCTAAACCAAGGTTACTAGCTTTTAGGTTCGTAAGTATTAGGTTCGTAGATTTGATGCATTTTGAGTTGATGGGTGTGCTATGAATTGGATCTACTTTATCTGTTTGATAGTTCTTGACATGTATTTTTACTTATACCAGTTTCGTTTGAACTTTTTAGTTATAAGCTGCATGAGTTTGTTACTTACTGGGAATTGAGCTGAAGAAAAGCGCAAGAACATACTAAAAAAATGGATGATTAATGTTTTTTTTCACGATCCTCACCTGATATTTAGTTATGCTGATTTGCTTTTGTTGGGCATTGGTCATTCTACGACAGTATCATCATTAATTACGGTGTAGGTGCTTTTGACCTTAATGATAATGACTGTTTAGAGTTGCATGATACCTTGTGGGAGGTAGTATGTACCCTGTGGAATAGTCGAGGTTTTCGTGAGCTGGCCCATATACACCCCTGTCATAAAAAAGATCAAGAGTGTTGATTTGCTTTCTCTAAAGAAAAGTAATTGAAAAGAGAATAAGATGACCATACATGTTTTTTCTTTTTCTTGTAGCACATTATCACCTGTTTTTTGATGTAATTTCTATAATGACAGGTATAAATTAGGATTTTGTCCGAATGGTCCTGATTGCCGATATAGACATGCAAAGCTGCCTGGACCTCCACCTCCAGTGGTAGAAGTTCTTCAGAGAATTCAGAATTTGACATCCTATGGTTACTCAAACAGGTTTTTTCAAAATCGGAATACAAATTATTCAACTCAGGCAGACAAATCTCAAATTCCGCAAGTACCTAATGTAATGAATCAAGCAGTGAAATCTACAGCAGCAGAGCCACCCATTGGCCAACCGCACCAGCCGCATCAACAACAAGTTCAACAGCCTCAACATCAGGGTGCCCCAACTCAAACACAAACCCTTCCCAGCAGCCAGCAAAATCAGGCTGCAATACCCCTGCCTCAAGGACCATCTAGGTGTGTTCAGAGTTTCAAGGTCTTTACTTAGGTCATGTAGTCAGTCAGTCTACTTAAATAGGTGAATAATTTGGTGTCATCCATGTCAGCTGTAAATTGTTTATCCAGAGCCTTGTTAGAATCATAAATGGTTCCACCTATTCTGTATTGTTGTTTATCAACTCCCTTTGTTCTATTCTTCATTCTGCTGCATGCCTGAGGAATTGATACAAACTATTGTGAACTCATTCTATGAGAGTTCTGCTATAAATGATATATATATTGTTGGCTGGTAATTTACAGCCCTGATGCACCCTACTATGTCGGTGAAATTTTAAAAACCATCCTCCCTAAAAAAAACGACAGGAGAAACGGACTATAGGTTATGTGTTTGCGTACTTATTTCCTTTTCTGCTAAAGTTGGTCCATTGATTTGTGTAACTACAGGAATTCTTGGACCTAATTGTGATAAGGAGAGTTTCTTTTTCTTCTTTCTATTGCTTGCAAAGCCAATTGATGGTCATAGTACCATTGGGCGTTGATTTTTCTTCACAAACCTTTCATCCCCACTGTCTAGTCTCATAGTCGGAAGCTAATTCAAAGTCATTATTTAGCTGTTGTAACTTTGTCAGAGTGATCCAAAAGATAACTCTTAACATAAAAATCTTATCAAAGCTATCAAAATCCCAAAACTTGGGTACAGACTAAAGGACATTGGATCATTCTTCTGGGTGGGTCAGGTGATGCACCAACTATACTTTCCTCCAAACTTGTGATGAGACTTAGTGAAGAAGTATATACTTTGGTTTTAACTTTTAAGAGCATGTGCACTGAAATATTTCTCTATTTTAGTTATTACTACTAATTATCCAATTAGTGAAAACTGGCTGTAGAGCCCTTTAGATACTCCAGAGAGTTGAGACCATCTTAGACCCAGTGAACTCCTAGAACTGTCACTACAATGATGTACTCATCCAGATTTTTTTTTTTTTTTTTTTTTTTTTTTGAAACGGGTAACTTTGTATTCCTCAGCATAAGGGCTATGCTGGCCACCTCCAAAATTGCTAGTTACATAGAAACAACAAAAAAAGAAAACAAGAATACTTACATAGCTCCTATGAAATCCACTAGTTGAATTTCTTCTTCTATGTTCATTGCTTTACACGAAAAACCTAAAGTGGTAATTACTTTCCACTTAATCTTCTCTATAGCGCATTCTTTAACCCTACAAAAATTCTCTGATTTCTCTCCTTCCATATGATCCACCAAATACAAGCTGGTACTGTTCTCCACCACCTCCTCTGGCTCTTACTACCGCCCCTTCTGACCCAACAGCTTAATAGGTCTACTGTATGTTCTGGCATAATCCAATTTAGGCTAGCTAAATTGGTTAGTCTAAATTGGTGAATAGAGCCCATACTTGTGTTGTTACTTTGCAATGGAGGAACATGTGATTGTTGGTTTCTAGAGCCTCTTTACAAAGATAACATCTTGAGGCAATGATTCTTCCCCTCTTTTGAAATTTATCATGTGTCAGGCAAGCTCTCCTGGTTACCAACCAAGTGAAACACTTCACCTTAGTAGGGGCTACACTCTTCCAAATAGCACTCCATGGTCCTGATTTCTTCCCTGCAATTGTGGCTAGATCCCTTTTATACATTCAATTCACAGAGAATTGACCATCAGTATGATGCCTCCATAGCAATTTATCTGTTTTCGGATTTGTGCCAGGAAAGTCTCCAATCAAAGCTAGCATATCCGATACCCACTCTATTTCCCAGTCATTATTAAATCTCCTAAAAAGCAAATTCCATCCTTGTGGAGACCAAACCTCTTGTATTTTGCTATTAAGATTCAGGCAAATAGAAAACAACCCAGGGAATAAATTTTTGAAGGACCCTTGACCAATCCAGTCTTCCTTCCTAAACAAAGCCTCATTCCCTCTGCTAACCTTTGACCTTACATTGTCTCTGAAAGCCAACCATAGGTTTCTTATAGTCCCCCATACTCCCACACCATATGTTTTCACCACTTCTTCCGAACATCATTGACCTTCCTGACCATACTTGTGTTGAATGACTTCTTTCTATAGAGCTTGATCTTCCAAGTTGTATCTCCACAACCATTTGGTAAGTAAGCTATTGTTGTGTAGCTTTAGGTTTCTTACTCCCAAACCCCCATATATTTTGCTCTACTGAACTGCCATCCATTTAACCAAGTTGAAGCTCTTCTTAATCTTGTTACCTTGCCAAAGGAAATTTCTCCTCAATGAGTCTATAACTTTGACTAACTTGCTGGGAATGGAAAAATGACATCACATATGTTGGCAAAGAGTCTAAAATAGAGTTGATCAAAATGACTCTTCCCCCAAGGATAGATATTGGGATTTCCAAAGTGCCAGTCTCTTCTCTGATTTTTCTAGTATACCATCCCAGGTGCGAACTGCTTTATGTTTAGCACCCAGTGGCAAACCTAGATAAACTGTAGGCAGCCTCTCTATCTTGCACTTCAATATATTAGCCAAAGCTTGAATCCGTTGGACCTCTTTAATAGGAAAAATGCTACTTTTTCTCTAATTCACCTTTAGTCCAGAGCATGCCTCAAAAATTACTAGAATAATTCTGATGTGACAAAGTTGTGCTTGCTCTGCTTCACGAAAAATTATTGTGTCATCAACATACAATAAATGAGTCATTTCCACTACCTCATTAGCCTTGTTTTTGATTCTGAAACCCCTAATCCAATTGTTTAGAGAAGCTCTCCTCATCAAACTGTCCAACCCTTCCATAGCTATGATAAACAAGAAAGGGGACAAAGTTTCCCATTGTCTAAGTCCTGTTTCAGCAGGAAAAAAAACCCAGCGGGTTCTCCATTTACCAAAATGGAGAACTTGGTGGTTTTAATACAAAACTCAATCCACTTGAGCCATGTAGGGCCAAAACCCATTTGTCTAAGAGCGTTGATCAGGAAGTCCCAATTAAGATGGTCATAGGCTTTCAATATCCAGTTTGGACATTACCCCTGGCACATCTCCTCTAATCCTAGTATCAATACATTCACTAGCAATTAGAGCGACATCCATTATTTTTCTCCTTTTAGTGAAAGCTATTTGATTTTTGTTGACTAGCTTGTCTATCACCTTCTTCAGCCTTTCTGCCATTGGCAATTATTTTGTAAACCCCAGTAATGAGACTGATTGTTCTGAAGTCTCTTAGATCATTTGCCCCTACTTCCTTTGGAATTAGAGCCATAAAGGTGGCATTGAAACTCTTCTCAAAACTTTGGTGGCAGTGAAAGTTTTGGAAGGTTTGCATCAGATCCTCCTTTATAGTTTCCCAGAATGCCTGAAAAAAGGCTATGGTTTAACCATCAGGCCCAGGTGCTTTTTATCACAAGCACACAATGTTATCCCTTCTAGCACCTCACCCTCACTGAATTCTCTAGATAACTAGGTATGCTCCTCCACTGTTATTCTCTGTACATTAAGAATATTTAGTGAGGGTCTCCATTTTTCTACCTTCTTATACAGATGGTGGTAAAAATCCACTATAGAGCTGTTGATTTCCATTGGCGCAGAAGAGAACTCTCCATTAATCATTAATGACTCAATGGTGTTTATTCTTTTGTGAGTTGTAGCCATTCTTTGGAAGTACTTTGTATTTTTATCGCCATTCTCGATCCACTGAATTCTGGACCTCTGTCTCCAAAAAATTCCTTCATTTTTGGCCGCCACCTCTTATTCCATGGCCAGGTGTACCTTTAGTATCTGTTCATCATCGATAAGAGATCTAGACTCTTGAGTAACTTCCATGTCCCCTATCTGACTCAAAATTTGCTCGTTCCTTGCCTTCCAATTCCCCCTATTCTCTCTGCTCCATTCCTTAAGTTCTGTTTAAGCAGCCTCAACTTAGTAACTAGTTTGTAATCCGGTCTTCTTGACACTTCAAAGGAGCTCCACCAATTATGAACTTTACTTTTGAAACCCTCTACATTAAGCTACCACTTTTCGAACTTGAAATAAGATCTCCCGAAGACCTTATTCCCACATGTCAAGGCAATGGGGTTATTGTCAGACCCCAAGCTAGGCAGGGTACATTGCCTAATTTGAAGGAACATTTCATCCCATGGGAATGAGTACAAAAATCTGTCAATCCTGGAGGCATTCCTATGGTTTGCCCCTCCTCTCCAAGTGTATGATCCTCCAAATAAGGGTGGGTGGGGGGGGGGGGGGGTCAATCAGCTCCAATTCGTTGATACAGCTGGACAGATCGGTCATGGCTCCAAAAAGCCCGACACAATTGGTTTTCTCGGAGGGAAACCTAGGAGTGTTGAACTCCCCACATACTACCCAAGGTCCTTCACACAGACTCCTCATAGCTCTTAATTCTTCCCACAACTCCATCCTTTCATTTCTATCATAAGATGCATAGACTGCTGTGAGAAACCAAGTTAGTTCTTGATTAACTCCACATAGTTTACAAGTAATTGATTGGTTCCCATATTCCACCATCTCCCCTTTCCATGATCTTTTGTCCCACATAACTAAAATTCCACCTTTGCTGCCAATCACTTCCAGCCATATTCCCCCCATCCACCTATTCCCCCCTAATTGTTGTATATAATCCCCCACTGCCCCATTTAGCTTTGTGTCCATCAAAACTATAATATCTACCCCTCCTGTTGTATTCTGCTTTTCACCAAATTTCTTTTATTCTCCATGTTTGAACTCCTTGACCATTATCAAGTATGTGTTGCACAATATTCCAATGATTCACTTGTCTTTTGACATATTAACTCTGTTATTCAATTTTTAGAAACATAAAAGTTCAGTCTTGATCAGGAAGTAAAAGGAGCAGTTGATCTTGTCACATATGCTGAATGCCTCTTTATCTTTTACAGGTTTCTGGATTTTCCACCCCCCAACAAAAAGAAGAGAAGGAAAAATTAAACAAAGTGATAAAAAATATTTGAAAGCTTATAGAAACGGGTCATTACTAACTTGGTGTCTCCTACTTTTTCCGGTGTCATAAATTATTCCAATCATTGTTAGTATTATTATTCCTGGATACTCCAGCATCTTTGTTTAATACACCGGATAAATTCTTCTTGTCTTTTTTATAACTTTTGTGTTTCCAATGTCTTTTCTGTAGTTTTCTGAGCAAATGAGAACACAAAAAATTGCTGTGAAAATTTTAAAATCCCCCCCCCCCCCCCAGGGTTTGAAAGTGGCAAAGGTTGAGGGACTTGTGATTAAGGTCATAGGTTTGAGCCCTGCACCATGTGAACTAAACATGGGATTTACCTTACCTTACTCAAGAATTGTGTTCATATAGTATCACCTTCCCTCTTGACATTTATATGTGAAAAAGGAACAGTTATAATCCATATCTCTATTTTTCTCTTTATGCTTATCTGATGTCCTTGCATGGTATTAGGTACTTTATAGTTAAAAGCTGCAACCGTGAGAATCTTGAATTATCAGTACAACAAGGAGTTTGGGCAACTCAACGAAGCAATGAGGCTAAACTAAATGAAGCTTTCGACTCTGTGGAAAATGTCATTCTAATTTTTTCAATCAATCGGACTAGGCATTTTCAGGTAGTCTGTTTTTCACCTATCCCATGAAGAGTTTAGGTTAAAAATCTTACTGATGATTTAACTATGCATAGTTTGATTGCAATTTGTGTTGTGATGAAAGAGGAATGTGTCATCTTCATCAGAAATGAAAGGAATATGTCATTAATTTAGGACTAGTTCATAGAATTCAATATGTATACTGTTTGTCAGGGTCTTGCAAAAATGACATCTAGAATTGGTGGTGCTGCTAAAGGAGGAAATTGGAAGCATGAACATGGAACTGCACATTATGGACGGAATTTTTCAGTGAAATGGTTAAAGGTACTTTTGATTTCTCTCTTCATATTAAAAAGGTCCTTTTGATTTCTTTACCTTCCCCACCTGTTTTTTTAGTATTTCTTTCTTTTTTCTTTCTATTCTTACCTTTGCTCAGGTGCCTTGCATGGTTGTCAGCAAAATATTTCCTTGTAATTTATTAGATTCTGGACAAGGTAGAGGTGAGGTGGCAAGAGAAGATATCTGGCCCCTCTTTTCTGATTTATGTAAATGTAAATTGGAAGCTATTTCATGAATGTATGATATGTATTTCGAGAGGATTAGTGAGTCCATTATATCCCTCAATGTTTCTGGTTATGACATAAGCTGTTCGCATGACATTTGAGCTCAACAAAGGTTTTTTGACCATGTGATCTACTACTAACTACGTTATTAGCATTTTTTCCGTTGCATGCTTTTCAATCACACTAGCTTTTCTATTTATCTTGGAAGTGGGCAAAGTAAATAATGAGCAAAATTTCCTTCTATAAAATTGTGAGAAATATTGAAGAAGAATATTATTGAATTGTTGTGTCTACATTATTACATAGAGACCCTATTTATAGACACTACAATACAATCCTTTACCAAATAGGAAACTGTATACTATACCTATTCCTATTCCTATTAATATCTTAAGTAGGATTGTATATACCTATACCTATTCTAACAAAAATAATCAGTCAACCTCATTATAAAAAAAAGTAATCAGTCAACTTAATGAAAATAACAAGTGGTGCATTTTGGTCATTTTGCACTATTGTAGGTCTGTTATGATAGCAGGTGTGGTTCGCAAACTTTTTCATAAGACAAAGGGGGTGAATGTTATTATCAAGAACCTAAAAGGGTAGAACGAAATTATCTCTCTTTCGAGATTTACACTTTGAACTTGGGTATGTTTCCTTCTAGTGAGAAGCCTACATCTTTTGTCTCAATAGATGTATTCTTAGAGTCAACCATCTATACCTGTTGCTCGTTTTTTAGCGTAGTGGGCTTACTTCTATGTTTCGATTTCTATCAAGGACATTTGTGTTTGTTAGTTTATCTTTTGGTGGCAAATTGGCAATAGTAGGAGAGTGTCCTATTTCATGATATTTAGTTTTTCCCGCTTAGTTAAAAGAAGTTTTTCTGTCTCAAATTTCTGAAATGTTTCCAGCAGACTAATATTTAGCTCTTTCTCTCTCTTAGTCCTCCTCTCTTTTAAATTGTAGGACTTGTTGAGAGTTGATTATTGTGGTTATAGTTTATTAGACTAGAAAGGTGACAGTTGAACTAGTTACATGAGTCAAAAGGCAGTGCAACCAATTATTCAACTCCAAATTTTCTGTTAGAAGCTGGTTTGGCTGATTGAAGAGAACAAAATGTATTTCAGAACCTCTCCCTTATGTAAATTATTAAGCTTGAACCGTTCCATGTATCTTTAATTAGCATCACAACTTATGCAATTTACAGGTTCCAGCTATGGAGGCCATCAACTAGATGAATTGCTATTTTAATTTCTGTCAATACTGTAGGATTAATCTGATAAGTACATTGGTACCTTGATCAATGATTTGTTTTGCTCACTGCTGTAGTTGGTCATGCCTCTTACCTTGTTGCAATTTAAACTGATGAACTCTATGCATTTAAGTATCATAGGAGAGAAATCCTTTTTCTTTTTGTTGCCCTTTCTGTTTCACTTGAGGACTTCTAATCATTTTCCCAACTCTTAACACTTACCTATTATCAACCAGTGGCAGAGGCTCTTCACTTCTCTTCTTTTTCTTCCCCCTTTTAAAATTTCATCACGAAATTGCTTGCATACATGAACTAAGGGACGGATCCACTATTACAGTATCGGGTTCATCTAAACCCATTACTTTCAACGTTGAACCAGTAGTATCTAAATGTTTGATCCACCTCTGCGTGAATCTATGGCTTAAAGTTCACTGATTACTTGATTCTCTTGTTTCTGTTTTTCTTTTTTAAGTATCAATTGCTTGCATACATGAACTAACTCTGAGGCTTAAAGTGCAGCTCTGTGAACTGTCCTTCCAGAAAACTCGTCATTTGAGGAATCCATACAATGAGAACTTACCTGTGAAGGTATGTTTAAGCCTTTACTCATAGGTTATTTGACATATTCAAAATGTTAGTTTCTTGGATTTTTTAGCTCTACAGTTTAGGAAGAAGCTACAAATCCTTACTTTTGTGAGCTTAACTGATCTATCCTACTTGTAAAGCTTGTATCTTCTTGATGCCTTTAAATGAATCTACTCACTTCATAAAAAAAAAGAAATATTTCAAAAAATCAGTTTCATCTATGACTGCTCTGAGCATGCCGATGGCATAGATTGATTTATAATGGACATTTATAGATCAGGGCAGGTATTTGCATGTAGTTCTCTGTTATGCTAGAACACTGTTATAATTTGCAAAATTCTTCATTAGTAGATACATCGTGGACTTCAGCTTAAAGCCTTGATGGGCCTGACAGAACCATTGATTAGTCAAGTCAGAATCCCCACAAGTTGCTTTTGTCAAGTGACATCCTTACTTCTTGCATTTCAGCAAGACTATCCAACTCCACCAGAATTTCTTCGACTTACAAACAGTGTTTCTGACGATGAGAAAGACCTTAGTACCTAGAGGTTTGGGTTTCCAGGGTGAAAAATATTTTTTATTCTTTTCATCAAAATTGATGCTCCGCAATTTGAAGTCTCGTACTGTTTTGAGGGGGAAAAAAGGGGAATAGTAGCCAGCCTTAGCATAGTGCTTTTAGTAGAATTATTGGAAGATCAATCTGTGTATTGCCAGTCGAATTATGTGGGTCAGCATGAAGTTGAAAGAAAACATAAAATACCATGGTTATATAGATAAACCGAAAATTATTATCTTTGGATATATTTTTTAAATTGCCATAGAATTACATTCTGCATAATGATGGAGGTGAGATGCGGTTCAAATTATATTCTAGTGCCTATCTGAGGAGTCTCCTTTTCCCTTGCGTTTCTTTCAAGCACAGGTTCTGTTAAAAAAAGCCAAAAGAGATGGTGGAGATTGATTCCCTCATGTATATGGTGGTCAGTATGGAGGGAGAGAAATGCCAGATGTTTCAAAGATAGGTCCAATTCCATTCATAAAGTCGAATGGAATTGTATTGTATCTCTACTTTTTTGGTGTAAACAGCTATGTATAGAAGATACTGAATAGATTATAGATCTAATAGGGAGTCTGTAGTTTAACTTTTCGGTGGTGGCCAGCATATCCTTAATGCTGAAGACTACAAACTTGCCAGTTTTAAAAAAAAGCCACTTGCTTTGTTTTTCTCCATAAATTCTTAGCACCAAATGGTCCATTGCAATTAAACGACCTCACAAATTCATAACCCAGCGGTCTCCTATCGATGGACCAAAGGGTTTTGAAGAGGACTCTGTAGTGTTAAGAGGCGCAGCAGATAAAGCTGTCCAGCCACGTGCAATGGCAGAGACACGTGGGAAAGATTTTAGAACCCCAAATGTAGACTTGGGCTTTAGGGTTTCTGGCAATAAAAGCTTAAATGCAGATTTGTGCTTTAGGGTTTCTGGAAATAAAAGCTTAAATGCAACTTTGGGCCAACTGGGCCAATTTAGCCCAAATAGTTCAGGAAAAAATAAAGAAGTGGCACATGACTTTTAACGAGGACATGAGTGAAATCAAAATATTGGCAACTCAATTCCTAGAAGCTTTAAGCCACTGGGAGTCTTCATCGAAACTTCCACAAGGTGAAAATTCTATGGAGAAAGGACCCAATCCAAAGAAGACGCAAGGGGAAAAATCAGATATTCACCAAGATACGGCTTCGCAGAATATGATCGACGAAAGCGGGGTTATGCAATTGCAGGAGAAAGGTGACTGTTCGATGGAGACAGACGTTGGTTGTGACGAACAAAACATGCAAATCCAGCAAATCCATGATGTCGAACCAGTAGCTTCGAACATCCCTAGAAAAACTAATGGATAGGAGACTGAAGCATCCAACTGGATTAATTCCCACATTTTGGAATTAAGCTCCACCTATGGAGTTGCTTTTGAAGGTTTCAGGGAAGAGACTCTTGCCCTATTGATCAGATTGGACGAGAGAAAGTCTGCTTTGGAGAACAAGATAATATAAGGTACAAGTACAACACCTAGACATCGGGGGATTGGGAAAAATGAACTAAAAAATCTACAATCCAGTTTAAATTAGGAGGTGGAGGGGTCCAGATCAAGGGGGAGAGTTCTTAACTTGACTTTTAAATGAAGATAAAGCTACTATCGTGGAATGTAAGGGGGATTAACAAGATGTCCACTAGGAATATTGTTAAAAGTGCTTTGCTGAAATGGAAAGCAGATATCTACTGCTTCCTAGAAACAAAGGTGAGTAAGGGGGTTGAAAACATTGCTAAACAGTTGTGGTCTAGTAGATGGATGAGGTGTGGATATATAGAAGCAGATGGGAGTAGGGGTGGAATCCTAATCATGTGGGACTGCAGAATCTGGACAGGGAGTATGGTAGAAATTGGGCAATACTCTATTACTTACAGATTTGATGCAGTACAAAGTGCTTTTACTTGGTTTCTCAGATGCAGTACAAAGTGCTTTTACTTGGTTTCTCACTGGTGTGTATGCTCCTCATAGCAGGAGCGAGAAACTAGGCTGCTGAGAAGAGGTAGCAGCAGTCAAAGAACTATGTGAAGGACCATGGGTAACTTGTGGAGATTTCAACACAGTTAGAGTTATGGCAGAAAGGAGATGATGCAATCGGATCACAAACGTGATGACTGATTTTTCCAACTGGATTGAAGAAATGGAATTACACGACCCTCACCTAAATGGAGGGATTTTCACATGGTTCAGAGGTGCTAATCACCACAGTGCTGCTAGACTAGACAGGTTTATGTACTCAATGGAATGGGAAGAAGCTTTCCGGAATATCAGACAATTGATCATGCCCAAAGTAACTTCTGACCACTGCCCTATTATGTTGCAATGTGGGGACTGGGACCACATGAAGTCATACTTCAAGTTTGAGAACTGGTGGCTCAATGTTGATGGTTTTGAGGGGCTTGTCCATAGTTGGTGGAACGAATTTGAAGTGGAGGGCTTCCCTGACTACAAGCTCAGTGTGAAGCTAAAAATGTTGAAGTAAAAACTCAAAGATTGGAGCAAATCAGTGTGTGGGGAGTTATGCATCAGGAAGAATAGTCTTCTCAAGGAATTAGCTGATATTGATCTAGCACAAAACACTAGAACTTTATCTGAGGATGAACTACTGGTAAGGGCAGCAGTTCTGGTGGAATTGGAGGATTTGGCAAAAAATGAGGAATCTAGATGGAGGCAAAAGTCCCGAGTTCTCTGGCTAAAACAAGGGGATAATAACACTAGGTTTTTCTAGAGAATGGCAACATCCCACAAAAGATACAATAACATTGATAGATTGATAATCAATGGGGAGGAAGTTAAAGTTCGAGAAGCTATCAAGGTTAATATGATTGAGTTCTACAGGAAACTCTATACTGAATCTGAGATGTGGAGGCCCCCTTTTGAGTATGTTAACTGTCCAAGAATCTCCCAGGAGGAACAAGATTGGCTGGAAAGGCCTTTCACCGAAGAATAAGTGCTAAATATTATCAAACAATGTGATGGGGATAAGGCCCCTAGGCCTGATGGCTACACCATGAGTTTCTTCAAAGTTTGTTGGGCAACCTTGAAAGATGATCTGATGCAGACAATCCAAAATTTCCATCAGAATGAAATGTTTGAGAAATCTTTCAATGCCACTTTCATAGCACTAATTCCCAAGAAATATGGAGCAGAAGAATTGAAGGACTTCAGACCAATAAGTCTGATTGGTGGAGTATACAAAATCATAGCCAAGCTCCTTACAGAAAGAATGAAGACTATCATAGGAGAATTGGTAGATGAACACCAAATGGCATTCTTGAAACAAAAACAGATCATGGATGCAACATTATTGGCCAATGAATTGGTGGACAGTAGGGTGAAGCAGAATCTAGCTGGAGTCCTATGTAAACTTGATATTGAAAAGGCCTATGACCATGTCAATTGGTCATTCCTTCTGAAAATTCTGAGAGACATGGGCTTTGGGAACAAATGAATAAACTGGATCAAAACATGTATATCTACCGTGAAATTCTCTCTTATCATCAACGGTAGTCCAGAAGATTTCTCCAATCACAAAGAGGTTTAAGGCAAGGTGATCCATTGTTACCTTTCCTATTTATCTTAGCAATGGAAGGCCTCAATTCTATGATCAGAAGAGCAAGTGAGAATGAGTGGATAAGAGGCTTCCCTGCAAATGCTAACAGGGGAAATACTATGGAAATCACACATCTGTTATATGCAGACGACTCCTTGGTATTCTGTGAAGCTGAAGTAATGCAAATCAGGCACTTGAGGGCCATTCTAACCATTTTTGAGGGCATCTCAGGTTTACATGTTAACTGGCATAAGAGTTGCCTGTACCCTATTAACCAAGTTACCAATATGCAGGTACTTGTTGAGAACCTAGGATGCAAAATGGATTCCTTACCAACTAAATATCTTGGAATGCCTCTTGGTGCAAAAAATAAAGAGGTGGAAGTATGGAGTGAAGTGTTGGAGAGAAGTGAGAGAAAGCTGAGAAGATGGAAGAGCCAATACCTATCTATGGGAGGCAGACTAACCCTCATAAAGTCAGTAATGGATGCCCTCCCAACTTACTTGATGAGCCTATTCCCAATCCCAGGAAACATAGAGAAGAAAATCAACAAACTAAGGAGAGTCTTCTTGTGGCAGGGGAACAAAGAGAAGCTTGGGTACAACCTAGTCAAATGGGATGAGGTGACTCTCAACAAAATACAAGGGGGTATGGGGATAAAAAAGTTGTAAGTACAAAATGTTAGTTTGTTGAAAAAGTGGCTTTGGAGGTTCTGTATTGAAGACTTGGCTTTATGGAGAAGATTCATCTCACGTAAATATGGTCTTCAAAATAATTGGATCACTGATGAAGTAACAGGTGCTTTTGGGTGCTCTGTATCAGAAGACTATGGCCTTCTTTTGCCTCCAATATATCTTTCAAAATTGGAGATGGGGTTAAAACTGACTTTTGGAATGAAATATGGATAGGGGATAGGGACTTGAAAACCTTATTCCCAGATTTATTTATTTTAAGTCTACAACAAACGGCTACAGTGGCACAGGTATGGACCCCTCAAGGGTAGGACCTGATTCTCAGAAAGGCTCTAAATGACTGGGAGATTAGTAGAGTAGCTGGACTGTTGCAGGTGCTGAATCCATTCCCAGGTGTCACAGAAGGACCTGACAGTCCAATATGGAAGTTGCACAACAAAGGGAGTTTCACAGTGAAATCCTGCTACTGGAATATAAATCATAACCGGAGAATGAGAATGGAGTGGTCATGGAAGCTAATCTGGAAGATCAAAATTCCACAAAAGGTGTCATGTTTCTCATGGCTGGTGATCAGAAAAGCATGTTTAACGCACAAAAGGTTACAGAGAAGAGGTATACAGATTTGCTCAAGGTGTTATATGTGTGATATAGAGGCAGAGATTAACAACCACTTATTCCTACGTTGCAAAACAGCTGTAAATCTGTGGCACATGTTCTTATGTATACTTGGAGTTAGCTGGGTAATGCCAAAAGCTTCTTTAGACATGCTGAAACACTGGGAAGGAATGAGCAGAAGAAGAAGATCAAAAGAGGACTGGTGGAAATATATTCCAGCTTGCATCTGGTGGACACTTTGGAAGGAAAGGAATGAAAGATCCCATGACGGGCAAGCTAGCAGCATTCAGAAGATCAAGATGAAGAGTCTGAGTTTGCTGTATTTTTGGTGTAAACAGGATATGGTGGGGGAGGTAGTAAGTCTAGTGGACTTCATAGGACAATTGTAAAGTTCTTTTTTGGGTTTTTGGTCATCAGGATGCCCTTTGGGGTTGTAAATCCCACCTCATCAGTTTTTACTAGTGGACTTCATAGGACAATTGTAAAGTTCTTTTTTGGGTTTTTGGTCATCAGGATGCCCTTTGGGGTTGTAAATCCCACCTCATCAGTTTTTACTTGATGAGTTTTTTGGTGTGAATACAAAGTTACCTTATCAAAAAAAAAAAACTCCCAGTTGGTGCATTATGTGCCAAAAGAGAAATTAGACCCGTTCTCACTTATGTTGGCTTTGCTCTTTTGCAAGGAGTCTGGATGAAATTATTAGGATTGTGATGATCTTTTGTGCTTTTATTATACCTCAGCTAGTGTTTAACGATTGAACATGGGGCTTTGGTTACACAAAGATGTTATATTCTCGGAAGAGAGGTTTTACATGCTGTTCAATCTGCATTTGAGTGAAGAGGATGCCAGAAGGTTTGAAGGCCATTTTCTTGTAATATTTCAATAGATCCATCTCTTCTCTATGTGGTGTAAAGCTAGAACACTCTAGGGATTGCCTAAGGGCATTTCAATTGAAATAGATTCTTTTACATTGCCCTGACCAATCTTTAACAAGATATGAGGAGGACTTTTTTTCCAAATCTATGCAGCTCTTTTTTAGGGTTGAGGACATGTAGAGCCTTTTTATACTGATCCTTCTCAATGGTACTTTTCTTTTCTTGTTGAAAAGAGAAAAAAGGAAAATGTATCTCAAGTAAGATACTTTACCTTTTACCCACAACCTCTTTTAATGCCATGGGTATAGCACACAAGCTTTAATACTATTTTTGATGGCCACAAACTTTCATATTATTAAAACTAATTATTGACTAATTGCCCTTCTGAAGAACATGAACCAACCAAATAGCCTTTCTTCGAATATTAGTTGCGTTTCTGGTTGAGCGACTGTGCTAAGTTTGTTTCACATAATTCTCAGCTTGTAATTGAACATTCTCTTTTACTTTTGCAATCAAAGTTGCTTATGATTCCAGAGATGGACTTTTACTTGTCAAATTCAAAATTTCCTTCCATGTCTTGTTTGGTAATGTTAAACTTTGCTATGTGCTATCATTACTTTCAGTCACCTTCTACTGTCGTCGTTTCAGATAAGCAGAGATTGTCAAGAATTAGAGATCTCTGTTGGTGAGCAGTTGGCTTCTTTGCTCTATGTAGAACCAGACAGTGAACTTATGGTATTTCTTTTTCAGTTTTTCTCCTATCAAACCAGCTTTCATTCAATAGATGGTAATTCATTTGGGATTGTGGACGTGATATATTAGTAGATCTTTTTGGGGATTGTTCTGATGTTATAAGGTTGATCTTTTATGTCAAAAGCTTTCTTCAGGTCTTACTTAATTGTTGGGTAAAAGAAAAATAAAAGAATTTTTATATTAGAGTTTGGCTATAAGGAGTCATTTCTTGCTATTCAGTCATCCCTTGGACACAGTTCTGGATCTGTTGTACAGCTAACTAACCTGTTTTATGGATCTGTTGGACAACTACCGAACCTGGTCTCGGAAAAAAAAAATGAACCTGGTCTTCCCCTATTTTCAATGTAACTGTCTAACCTGGGTTTTCCTGTTACTCTCACTGTAAATGTTGTTCCTCCAAATGTGGGTTCACAAAAATGGGGTCTCAACTAGTACTATAAAACTGGTACTTACATAGGTAAATTGTTGTATGACACATATTTCTATAGTTAAGAATCTTTTCTGGCTTGTAATGTAGGCAATAGTTGAAATAGATCCTTACGTGGAGAGGTAATTGTTTATTCTTCTTTTTTTCATGATAGGTTCTGTACTTGTTTTTTGAGAAAGAAAAAAAACCAGCACATAGTCTAGTACTTATTTAGTTTGATTTGATAATGAGTTCGTTCTACTGCTTTGCTGCTTATGTGCATTCAAATATGTTGTGTTGAAATTCCAAGATTTGGCTGCAATTGGTCCATTCGCCTTAATTATGCTCTTTGGTAATCTATGGAGCATCTAGTTGGACTGCTGATGGAGGAAAGCACATGGTGTACACACACATACTGTGTACATATACATTATATATGTATGTTATATGAACATATATATATAAATGTTCTCGATGTGTATGTATATGTGTACATTCACTTGACATAGACATAGTAGCTATGGGAACTTAAAGAATTGCTTCCTAATGTAGTTGAACTTTCTGTACAGAATTCTAATGGGACAATATATTATTGCATTTCAGGCAATCTCACTAGCTGCAGAATCCAAGCGAGAGGAGGAAAGAGCAAAGGGAGTAAACCCTGATAATGGGAATGAGAACCCAGATATCGTACCTTTTGAAGACAATGAAGAAGAGGAAGAAGAAGAAAGTGAAGAGGAGGAGGAGGATGAGGGCTTTGGCCAAGCTTTTGGACCAGCTGCTTTGGGCAGAGGAAGGGGTAGGGGAATCGTATGGCCTCCTCTAGTTCCTTTTGGACGTGGAGCCAGGCCTTTCCCTGGGATGCGGGGCTTCCCTCCAGGCATGATGAGTGATGGATTTTCTTATGGATCAATGACACCTGATGGTTTTCCTATGCCTGATCCTTATGGAATGGGTGGCCGACCTTTTGGACCATTTGGCCCTCGATTCCCTGGTGATATGATGTTTCACAGCCGTCCTCCAGCTGCTGGTGGATTTGGGATGATGATGGGTCCAGGAAGGCCCCCTTTCATGGGTGGAATGGGACCTGGAGCACCTGGCCCACCCAGAGGTGGTCGACCAATGGGAATGCATCCATCATTTATTCCACCCCCACCACCTCCCTCTCAAAATCCTCGGGTCAAAAAGGATCAGAGAGCTCCTTTTAATGAAAGGAACGATAGATTCAGTTCAGGTCCAGACCAAGGTAGGGGTCAAGAGATTGCAGGCTCAGTTGGTGGACCAGATGAAGGAGTACATTATCCACAAACTGAAAACAGCTTTAGAAATGATGACAGCGAGAGCGAGGATGAAGCACCTAGAAGGTCCAGACATGGTGATGGAAAGAAAAAGAAGAATAGCATGGATGGAGATGCTACAACTGGCACAGAAAAGCAAATGTTATGAGAAACTCTGAAGAAGCAATCTTGCCTCTGCAAATGCAAATGCCTGACATATCTCCATACAGGGAGAACACATTATGACTAGTTCTTGTAGTGGAGACCTAGCAAGTAGTGTCATCAGATTGTATACTGCATATGACATCTCATTCCAGCCTTCACTACTTCTTTGCTTGCTTACATTTTCCCCAACTGATAAAAGTAGCTAACTTGAGTTTATGTCACTAGTGTACAAGAAATATGGTCTTTATTTTGCATACATATTTGCTTCCATCTAATTGTAAAAACTGATTTACAGTTACAGGTTAGTTAGATTAGGTTACAACTCAGCGGGGCTTTATTATTTTGGCAAGGTCCTGCCTTGTATTAGTCAAGCTGAAGCATGAAATGTTGATGGATTTATTGATCACTTTCTAACTACCACCTATTATGGTTGCTGAGCAAAGCTTGTTTTCTAATATTCTTTCGATCTTGTATGGTCAAACCTCTCTATAATAACGCCATAATGTATTTGGTTCAATTTAGGCTTCTAAATCACAGACCACGAGTTTCTTCCCGCTAGTGCATGTATTTAGATGAAAATACCCTTTGAAAATAAATGATTTGTGTACTAACATTTTCATCGTTAATTATTGTTTTATAATTTCTCTCACATCATTAATTGTTCATGAAAAGTCTCATTTTATATAATGACATCATTATATTATTGTTTTTTTTCATTTTGTTTTATATGTACTTATTATTTAATAATCTTTTTTAATTTTTTACACTATCTTTCGTACTTGAGATTTCATAACACGAAAGACAATACAATCAATCCGAACATCATGTGAAAATAACAGAACACGATTTAATACAATACAATACATTATGTACGAGTACAGAACCAAAGCCAAGGGTATGTTGGTCATCTCAGAAAAAAGAAGAAAAATAGAGTGAGAGTGCGTTGGGATAACTTAAAAGAGGCGACAATGGCGTAAGAGGCTTTTGAGAGCTCTCTTAAAACTCTTGAAATGCTTATTGGCTTGGCGCCAACTCTCTTTAGAGCTCGTCCTGTTAGCCTCTACACTTTCATCTCAAGATTTTCTCCTAACAGTCATGGTTTTCTTACTATTACTCCTCCTAGGCTCTTCATACCTGCAGGTTCGCTTCAATTTCCTTCTATTTTTTCTGAATTTTTGTTGACCTAATATATTGTAAAAGGCAAAACGGTGAATCAAATTTTGATACAAAAGTTACCTGTTTCTGGTGGGAGGCTATCCAGTCGAGCTGCTCGAAAGCTGGCCGGACACCACGGTCATAAACAAAATTAATTTTGATACAAAAGTTGGGTATTTGGGGGAGCACATTTTTTATGAAGATATTTTTCAATTTTTTTAAAACTAGAGGGTGATTCCATGTTTTGAGCTCTTTACACTTGCAACTGTAAATAGCTTTGTAAGTTTTTTTTTTTTTGACCTTTGAACAATAAAAAAAAATTAGACCTTGTGGTATTCCATAGAGTTCCTAATCAAATGCTTGTATATCTATTTTGTTACTTAGGTTTTTTTTTTTATATAACTTTTACTAGCTAGTTTGAGGAGAGATGAAAATAAGGAGGTGGATGATTATGCTGAACTGAAGGAGAAAGTGGAGAATTTGGGTATATGCTGCAATTCTGTTACTCCTGAAGAATACACAAGATTAATGTGTCCCAAGGTATGTGACATTTTATTTGGTGTTTCTTTTGGTTTAATTAAGTTTTTCTTTTAATGAGTGTCAAGTGGTAGGTATCTGTTAACCATATGTAGCGATATCAACTAGTTGGAATTTGTACCTGCAAGCGCACACTAGTAAAGAAAATACAGAGAGTTGGGTAATTGTTCTCTTTTCATGGTCATGCATTTGTACTGCTAATTTGGTGAGGAAATGCAAGATGAAAAATAAGAAATAATGAAGTGAAATGCAGATTTCAAGGTTGATATAGCTATGTGTAAAGTGTAAACGTTTCACTCTTTGTAACAGAGACTAGGGAAAATGAATATATAGCCTTCAATTATAACATAATTCTTTAAACTGTTTGTTTGTTCATATACAACAAGGAGTAGACGAGTAAACACATTTAAGATGTGCTTCTTTGTTTTCCAATTATACAAAGGAACGTTAATTTTCTGCTAATTAACTCTTGTGACAAAAAAATAAGTTGTGGTTTGCCTTGGACACTTGGATATGTTTATTTTGTTTTGTTAAGCTAGATATGAGCCCCATTCATTTTCTTTTACTTCTCTCTATATCTTTGTATTTATTTGTCTCTTCTGAAACAGTGCAAAGGTGGTCGGTCAATGGAAAAGTGTTTATCATTTCATATGTCCTCGAAAAGGTACGATAGTTCTCATGTTCAATGATGATCTCCTTTACAAGCAACTAGAGTTCTTCAAACTTGATTTTGTGGTCATCAAGGAATTCTGCATTATGGAGGTGTTTCAATATTGAATGTGGATGGGCAGGCCAGGTAGTTTAATTTATTGTTTTAAAATTTGCTTACATTAATTTCTGAGAGATAGAAGTTAAATCACCTCATTGGATATTAATTATGAACACAGATCCCACACAACAGTACGACATCCGATGGGGTCCATCAACTTGGCAGAATGAATTTTCCTCGGATACTTACAGAGGGAAGCTTGAAGTTGGAACCATTAGGTGATATGGTAAGGAAACTTTCTTTTGCCATGCATACACTAAATCTGATGGCTAGCATTGTATAGTCTAATACTTAGCACTGGGCAACAGATTTTCAACAATGCATTCCCTAATCTCTAAGCTTGATTTAGAGGGTGTTTAGATTGACTTATTTTAAGTGCTTTTGGCTTTTAAGATTGTTTTATTTTTTAATTTTTGTGGTGTTTGGGAAAGATAAAAAGTGCCTTTAAGCACTTACTTTTAGGCCAAAAAGTACAAATAATAAGTTAAAAGCTAAAAGTTGGTTATTCTTAACTTATGGCTTTTAGCTTTTAGCTTATAAGCTACTTTTAAAAGGCTAATCCAAACACCATCTTAGAGCAAGATTCCCCTTTCTTTAATTTTTATGAAGTAAGTAAATATTATTAACAAAAGTACCGCCTTCTAAAAGGTACTAAGCTCCTACATACACTATGAGGAATCAATTATATTGTTGTTTTTGCATTTTGCATATTACTCTACAAAGCTATGTTTTGCAAACATTTAAGTTGACACAATGGAGAGCATTGGTCTTCCCCTCAAAATTTAGGTTCGTTCCTTCCATACTGTCCAGGTTATGCATATTCGCGTAGTGCTTCCAAGGCGAATTCTTGATTCTCTCAAGCAGTTGATTGGGAATTTATAGTTCTTATGTTATGATTTGATAAATTCATTATTATGAGCATAATTACATTTAGGCCTAATTAGAACAATCAAATTTATAGGGATTTTAACTAAAAGAAACTGATTCTGTAGCAATAAAATGATACAAGACGCCCCTTTTTGTTTATTGCCTATGACTTTTGGGTGTATTACAGCTGGCTGCATATTTTTCTAAGAGGATGATATCAAAGGATACTTTGAAGAGAAATCATGTCATGCAAATGGCTGGTGATCAGGTCAGACAATATTATGGTTTGGTAGAGTTTTTGATGGTTAATAAGAAGTAAAATTAAGTCAGTGCATCCAAATGCTCTGGGCACTCCTGATATCAATGGACAATTTTATTTCGTTATTATTTGGTAGAGCTGTTGATTATTAGTAATTTTTTTTGATCAGGTAAGATAACTTGATTATCAATAAGAAGTAAACTTAATTCTGTTCGTCCAAATGGTTTTGATTACTAATAAGAAGTAAAATTAATTCTGCGCATCCAAATGTTCTTGGCATTCATATATCAATGCATATTTTAGATTTTCTTTAAGTTGCTTAACATGTGTAGGAGTAGGACAAAACTCAGTTATTTTTTAAGAATGAACTTCTGAAAAAATGCTCTGAAGTCATTAGCTTTACAACTTTGAGAATCTTCTGTTTCTCTTTTAGCACACTCTCTTTCCAACTAAGAGTTCAAGGTAAACACATTTATTTGTAGGAGAAGATTGACATGAGAACAGCAAGGCAACGGATTGATCAAGCTTTGACTTAAAATATATAAGAGAGAAGAAATTTCTAAATCTCAGGGCTGTTTAATGGCTAAAATTTGTGTCAAAGAACAAATGAACAAAAGAACTATGACAAGGTTCATAAGTCTTACTAACTTGGAAAGCAAGTAAGACTCAAGAAACATGAAGAGCATGGTAGATAATCTGATCATTAACCTCATTTTGAAACTGGAAAGTAATATTTTATGGCTGCATCATGGGTAGAGTCGTAGAGATATAAATTACGTGCCAATATTTGGGTGATTGCAGATCATCATTGCCTTCACTTATAGGCGGAATGGTATGCTCATTGGCTGCAAGTATAGGACTCTTGAGAAAAGGTTTTGGCAGGTAAATTCGTTCATTAAGTTATAACCCTAACTGCCTGCATGGAGTAATGGGGAAGTACGTGAAAACACAATGTGCCATTACTGCTTAACTATATGCAATGCATGCTTCCATTTCTTAAGCTAAAGTTAGTCTTGCAAAAGTTTCTCGACGAGCAAATTCTTTAGCTTCAAATTCCTTTTAATAAGAAAGATATTGTGTCCTTGGGTGGAAATTAACAGTTTAGTATCTTGCAACTAGAAGGGGATTGTTTGTCATGCTAATACATATGACACTTCCCAATTATTTTGTGGTAATTTTCATCAAAATTTTAAAAATTGGTCCCTCCTTTTTGGGTTTGGGACTCTTTTGAATAACTTTAGCCTATCCTCTGGACAAACGTTTCTGAACAGTTTTTTTGTGATGTCAATTTGAGAGTTTTTTCAAGCTTCCAGTCAGTGTCTGCTGTTTTCACTACCATTGATTTTTCTAAAGGAAAATTTGATATAGTCTGAACAGAGAAGCTAGTATTTTTCCTTGTGCATTTATTAATCAACTTCTACTTTCAATTGCCAGGAGAAGGGTACAGATAAGGTACTATATGGACTGGATGATGTAAGAGAAGCAGATGAGATCATCATTGTAAGTTCCAAAACTTTTCTTTCTCAGATATGTATTTCTGGCTGCTGACTAGATGTGATACTCTATTGCTGACCAAAGGTAGAAGGTGAAATAGATAAGCTTTCAGTGGAAGAAGCTGGATTTCCTAACTGTGTCAGTGTTCCTAATGGTGCACCACAGGGCATCGCATCCAAAGAATTGCTACCACTGGAAGAGGTGTGTCATAAGTGTTTTGACATAATGTTACCATTGTGGTTTACCACTTATTTTAAAATTATTTGAGATCTAGGATTATATTTCCCGCTTAATATTTCTTCTTGCACCTGAAGACAGGATGCCAGATTTTCATATCTGTGGAACTGCAAAGAGTGCTTGGAGAAGGTTGGTAGTCTTGATGCTTGCATTAAGCTGAGAACACACTAAGCAAAAGATATGTTCCTAATGTCATTGCTCATTCCTTTTCTATTTTTTAATTTATATGTTTTCAGGCGTCCCGGATTGTGCTGGCAACTGATGGTGATTTACCAGGCCAAGCATTGGCTGAAGAGCTTGCCCGCCGTCTGGGGAAAGAAAGGTTTGTTCCTTCTCACTCATATGTTTATTTTGTGTTCCTTTATCTATGTCCCAAATGTTGTCTACTTAAGTGGATGATTTCTCCATGCACTTCTTTTCAAGTTGCTGAACATTGTACAATCCAAGAAGTGGAAACTGCAATAATCCATACAATTTCAAATCAATTGTAAATAACAGACATTCCATTCTTTGCTTTCCCAGCACTGACCTCTCTGGTCGAATGTTAGAGTCGGCTCTACTTCAACTAGTAGTCTTTAAGTGGACTAACTTATCTCCATTGCTCCAATGCCTAGAAGCATTTTTCATCGTCATACTTAGAGAAAGAGTAACAAATTCTAATGGAATACCTTCTCAAAAAAATTCTAATGGAGTTATGAGAAGGTTGTAGTTTTGCTAATGTACAAGCATAGTCAATATTGTTAGCAAGTTTGCTCAAATCTTTAGCATTTGGATTTAACATACACCATCTGTTGAGTAGATATTGCACATTTTTAGCAGTGAGCGAACGACATGATATGATAACCCACTGGCTCAGAATATCTTTCTATTTAATAAAGAAAAAAAAAACAATGGCCCCAATCCAACAAAAAAGGAAATTCTAATGGAATACCTTCTCAAAAAAATTCTAATGGAGTTATGAGAAGGTTGTAGTTTTGCTATTCTTGTTTGAACTTATCTTCTAGTTCAAGATTCAACCAAGCCCCCCC